>DWFO01004701.1:0-11133 GCA_018246595.1 Mimoniades nurscia nurscia
TAGGCTCACCACCTATTCCATAGTGGGACGTAAACGTAACTGGTGAAACGTAGGAGTGTTCTACATTCCTCTGCCTATTTCTTCAGGAATTACAGGCGTGATGTTACGTACAATAGATGATTTTTAGTCGAACGTATTTTTGTCCTCCTAATGGGATCACGACAATTATTGAACGTTGTTGCTTAGAGGCACAAAATATTTCAAACAGTGGCAATAATGCAGAAATGATACAAGTGGTTATCTCTACAATAGTAGGTAAATTTACGCTCGGGGGGCGACATTCCAGGTCACCAACAACAGCACCATAACAAATCCAGTATCAACCTGTGTTTGCTGTGAATGACTCAAAGCAGTTCCCCGCTATTGTAACAGTAGCTCGGATGGATTTAATCGAAGCGACATCAATGAGAGCGAAAGTGGGGGCCGCGGATGTAACCATGCGTGTTGATGGTTTCTTCCTGCGCACCGACCGTGACTCCTGCCGCGGTGCACGTATATCGATACCACTTTCATTCAACTGCAGTTTCCACCTTTCTAATCACTTGGTGCATGTCGCCGAAGGATTTGCAACTTCACATGTGGTTCGATTGTCCATCAATGATGGATTTCTGGCTGTATTTGACCGGTCTATTGTTCTAATTATTGGAGAGCCTGAAGGCTGAGGTGTTATATATCTTATTTACGGACAGAATAAGTATTATTTGTCTGTGTAAGCGTAACTTCACGCCTGTAATCCCCGAAGAGGTAACCAGAGGAATGCAGAACACTCCCACGTTTCACCGGTTACGTTTGTCTGTGTAAGGTTACACATATTATTCGCTATTTTTGTTCAGTTCCTTCCTCAAAGAGAAACATTGAAAATGTAACTTTCAAATTTTAAACACCAAGTTTTATATTTTATAGAATATTTTACTTTTATAAGAAATTTACTTTTTAGGGATTATATTATTGCAAAAAATGTCTACGTCCCGTAACTGTCCGTCACGGGCGGCGCCGGACGGACTCTTAATATTGCAACGATACCGTAGCGAATGCTCTCACGTACTAACGAGGGATGGTTTTTTCATCACTCAGTGAACAATCGACAAAAAACGTTTCATAGCTGTTTATTCAAGTTAATCATCGGCCAGTTTACTCAATAATGAAGCGGCTTCTTTTCATAATAGCTGTCTCTGTGAGGTTATGACTTGTTTTTTTTTTCAATTATTTGTTTTTTATCTGGTTACATTTTATTGGTGGGGAAATTATAAGAGTTTAGACTTGCGAAATGGGTAATTACTAAATTTTGAATATTAAATATTATTTGTATAGAAATTCGTGTATACTTTATAGAATATTTTAACGTTGCTATGCATTTTAGGTAAACGAAATAATAGTGAAATAGAAACACTAGAACATTCTTGAATAATCTTTCAACAAATCCACACTGCTCACGATATGTGCAGTGGTGTCCCGCGTCAAACTTTAAGTCTAGATTCCGTCTAGGTTATATTTATGAGCGGGCTCATCACTTCCTCATAGCTCCCGGTTATTCCTAGTCTGGATGTCGGCCAGATTTATCCAGGTCGGAGTTTGTTGATTTGAAGGTTTATTAATCGTACGAATACTTCAATAACATCTCGTTGCCTGTATTCCATATTTATCTCTCGTTGTCATATATGTTATTATACCATCGACATTTTGTTGTGTGTGTAGAATTGTCTCTATAAATGTATCTTCATAAATCTATGTATCTATGTTATTTTGACTTTTCCGTTGGCCGAGTGATTGTAAGTGCGACTGCTGATCGGGAACTCCTCTAAGTTTCATTCCGCGGACGTACAAAGTGTTATTAGGTTTTTTTTATTTAAAATTTCCAGTAATAATTTAGTTTGGATTTGAGCCCAATGTATGGCAATAGCTTCAGTGCCTATTCCATGATTGGATGAATCTCATGACTGGTGGATCGTGGGAGTGTACTGTACCTACTCCTCTGCCTACCTCTTAGGAAAAATACAGGCTGATATTATGTTATGTATGTAATATTTCAGCCGTCTGGTTACCATAGCATATATTTTATAGAACAAATTGTGATTTTAATTATGTCATTGTATCGTTTGTATTAAATTCTATCATTCAAAAGTAAAAAAAAAAAAAAAAAGTTTTGTTTCTATCATTCAATTTTGAAAATACAAAGCTCTGCAAGCATCCTATTAAAATCATACACCAAAGGATACTAAGGCTTTATTATTTCTATAGTATTATAAGACATTATACTCTAAAATTTCGCATCGCATCAAACGGTATCGTGATAAAATAATCACTCCCCAATGACCGTTGAGGTTTTTCTATAGAGTTTTTGCGAATAGAAGCGATGATATTAATAATAAGTGTTCCAAAACCATTGATTGCCCTGTTGGTCGATGGTTTGCGGATGTGGTTGGCGATAGAGGATAGGCCCTCGGCTCAGTTCCCGTTTCGGGTACTGTTTTGAGTCTGTTTTGTCCCCGATGTACTCGCATGGCAATAGGCTTTGTTCCTTATTCATTTGTTCCTTTGTTCCCTGTTGTTCATTTATTCATTAGTGGGACGTTAACATAACTCGTAATATGTACTGTAAATGTACTGCACCCCTCTGCATACCCCTTCCAGAATTACAGATGTGATGTTACATTATGTTACGTAAAAAAACATTGTTTTTGGAAATTTAGAATATCTTGCACTATCTAGTGTTTATATAGGTACATATTGTATTATTATTGTATGACCGAATCAGATCTCTTACGAAGTATGTAGGAAACACCACGTGCAATATACAAATAATAAACAAGAAGAAAATAATCAGAAATTTTATACTTTTTATTGTTATAGCTTTTATTGGACAAGGACCCTGTAATTTCTTGTTGCGAGCCAATTTTCATTTCATTTCGCTTATCACGAGATACTTTTAAAATAACGATTTATAATTACGATTTCAATGTAATTCGCATCATTATATTTTCGTCGACGCCTATTGTTATATGATTTAATAGTTTTTTTTTCTGACGGTGTGTCTAGTGGTTATATTGCAATATTTTTTTTGCTATATTTTTCTACACCTTGTAAGCTGCATTTCGTTTGTTTCTTTAGTAGTCTAAGATTTATTTTGTACGGTCAGATAACATTTCGTCGGGAATGCGTTAAATAGTCATAAAATAAATAACAGTACGAATAAAATACATAATTTTGTGATAAAGATAAAATTCTTTCTGGTAGTGAGGTCATTGAACTCTCATTTCTAGTTTGTGATATTGGAAATTCTGAATGTCCATTTATGTAATATGCAGTCTGGTATTGTATGCAGTCTGGATAGAGTCTGTCTTATAACTCTTACTCTTTTACTTAGAATGACCAATGTACGTGTTTCAGAGTTGAATTATTTCGCTCGGAATAATCAACGGATATATCGTTTGTCCCCAGA
Source organism: Mimoniades nurscia nurscia (assembly GCA_018246595.1). Taxonomy (NCBI): domain Eukaryota; kingdom Metazoa; phylum Arthropoda; class Insecta; order Lepidoptera; family Hesperiidae; genus Mimoniades; species Mimoniades nurscia. The sequence continues at coordinate 3,440 of DWFO01004701.1, forward strand.
TATCTGACATCGTGGTGGGACAAGAACCAAACGTGACCGCCCGCGAGGCGCTGCTGAGCTGGGCGCGGCGCTCCACCGCCAAGTACCCCGGCGTGCGCGTCGCGGACTTCACGTGCTCGTGGCGCGACGGACTCGCCTTCAACGCTCTCATACACAGGAACCGCCCCGATCTGATAGACTGGCGTAATATCAGGTGACATTTGCACGAACATGTTACTGTGCTATAAATACAAACGAGTGTGCGTGTGCCATCTTATATTGTGTCATGTGTATAATCTGTGTTTCCGTCATCATCATCATCAACTGTTTTATCGTCCCACTGCTGGGCACAGGTCTCCCCTCAGCGTGATAAGGGTTTAATGTAATATGTATACAGCCTTAAAAACATCGACCACATCGACGTTACACATCCAAAATATTCTATGTACATATACATACATATGTATATGTACATAGAATATTTTGGAGTTACGTATGCAACGTTAGTTACACACACCGTTGCATAGCATGTACTGGATTGGTTCAGTTTTTTACGTGAGGTAATCTATTACATGCATGCTCTGCTGGGTCAGTTGTTTTATGCGATCGATTCTTTTGTTGACTTTAATTTATTTTATTTTACCCTTCATTGTTCTGTGCTATTGGTGAATTTACTGCCGATGGGCGTTTTCTTGCGATACCAATTGCTGCGTTACGATAGGTTTTATTGTTATCGCATGTGTTAAAGAGAACATTTATTGTCATCAGGTCGAGGCAGGTTCGCGAGCGTCTGGAGACGGCGTTCCACGTGGCGGAGAAGGAGTATGGAGTTACCAGGCTACTGGACCCTGAGGGTACGTGGCATGTCGAAATAAACTTTTCCTGGAGATTTTTTTTCCTCCTTCCAGTCTGGAAAATTTTGGACTTAATATTTTAAAACTACTATTATACTAAGTGAAAATTACTTCTAAATTAAGTTCCACTATCTATCGTTCTAGATTATAAAGGCACACACCACAGAGCCTACACGGGACTTTTGAACATTTCCAATTAGACGACAGTTTCGTATTGACAATCGCGCGTCTACGCGTTCGTTAACATTTGGGAGTATTCGCGAAGACGGCGCGGAGCAGGAGATGCGTCACCGCGACGAGCTCTCGCACAGAAATACTTTGCCGTTCGGGCGTTACTTGTTCCAATGACGACACACATAAGCGCGGGACGGATATTTTAGTGCGGGATTCGTAACTTGTGCGTCGCTCGGCGTAAGACGAACATACCAAATCATGCAACAAGCTTTACGTGCTGAACAATTGTGTAGTTTGTAAGGTTTTGTCACGTATATAAATAATGTAGTGTCCTATCCTACCATGAAATGTACACTGGCTCATGAAACCGAGCGTCTGCATAAAAAACAAAGTAAAGACAGTAATATAGTCAACGAAGTTAAATTCATGTTACGTTGATTGTTCGCGTACATGTCGATGTAAATGTTTCAATTATATTGTTAGATGTCGGTCTAGTACAGTGGATGTAATGCGGGCGGACGATACAATAAACATTAAGACTAATCAATAGTATCGGTGTTTGAAGAAAAATGAACTGCACCGGCCATTTCTTACTTGTCGTTATTGCGTTATTGATTTAAAGTTTTTGTAAATCGAAAACTTTGGTACTACTAAAGAAGCATTTTTTATTCATATAGGTAGTTGACTAATGTTGACCTGAAATAGTTTAAATAGTGGCTGACAGAAGAGTCAGAAGTATGAGGAGTGATGTGTATAGAAGAAGCACGGCGGGTCTGTATTGATAGATATATTTCGCATTTGGTGCCCTCTGCCTACCCAGTGCACAATTTGCGTAACGGTGCAATAACAATATAGTTCATAGCTCTCAGCGTGACTAAAGCATACAACTTTCCCGCGGCTCCGCCCGTTCCCATAGCCGAGCGTCACGCATCGTCAGCGGGTGCGAATGCGCCGCCGCTTCACGTCGTGTTCTACACACGGACCGACGCCACGATAAACTTTATCGAGCGGAACCGATGTTTCGAGCCAGTCGATGATACCGTCCTCACAGTGCTTGTAGTCATTAGTATCATGGCGGGTTTCGTTGGTGTGATGTGTTTTGTCTCACTCGATTAGCAGAGGTACAATACTTCACTGTTAGGGCTGACTCTTAGGGTTTTTTATTAATAATTTAGTCTTCAAGTAATCATTTGTATGACTACTAATGGTGAGTTGATCTTGGTGGGTTCTCAGGAATGGCATCGCGTTTGATGACTGATCGCTGAGAATTCTATTGATTCCGATATAACTTTAATTTGATTAGTCCGTAATTTGTATTTACGAATATTTAGACAATATTTAGCCTCATTATAATCGTCATCTTTGTTTGTCACCCTGTCAGACGCATGTCAGACTCAGGATCCCCGTTATCATCTACTACGTTGATCAAATGCACACATGTCGGCAAATTTTATAGTTCTCTGTGAATATTGTGGGCGAAAGGCGTACTGATGTCATCACGTTGATTTCATTGACCGTTACATAGAGATCCATTCCTCTCAGATATAATTATAAAAGAAAGGCATGCTGGCATTTAAGTATCCGTTAACCGTAATCCTCGAAGAGGTAGGCAGAGGAATGTACTACATTTACACGTTTCACCAGTTCCGTTTACGTCTTATCATGGAATGGGCGGTGTGCCTATTGACGTACACTGGTCATATTTCTAGACTCCGAGCCACTACTAGAAAATCTAAATTGGAACAATCCAGAAGCGTCCGACTCGGGATTTGATACTCAGGACCTGCCGATCCGCAGTCGCGCTTGCAACCAACATGACCAACGAAGCAGTCCGTTAACTGTTAGCTTTAATTAAAATTACACCTATATGATGCATGTTGTACCTACATGATACATGTACCTATATAATTCAACGAACACAATATGCGCTATCAGTCTTAACGCTTGCATATTGAAAGACTTAAAAAGGCACGTGGACACGCGTGATTGCGACCAATTAGTCACCTGTCCGACGGCGCTAGTGCTGCGGCAGGTCTCGTACAGGTCCCACATTCAAATACATTCTGTACAGCTTATTCAATATTGTTTACGACCTATTGTTCGCTATTAGCATTTGAATATAGAGTAGTGACGTCATAAGTCACTATGAATTGATTAGTGGATTTAGACTTCATCCTGTCGCCTAATTATAATGTTGGCTTATTAACAAGTCGTCGCGCCCGGTGTATGGCAGCAGGCTCACCACGTGTGCCACGGTGGGACGTGGGAGTGTACTACACTCCTCCTTATTAATAAATTGTTGGGCGCCATTTTATAATATTTGACACTGATTGTATTAGGTAATGGGAAGTCTTCGTAACTGACGTGCGTGTGTGAAGAGCGCGACGAATGTAGAAGGAGCGTGTCTGGTCGGTGAGGGTACTAATATTTGGCCGTCGCAGCCTCCCTGCCTACCTCGAGCCCTGCCAAAGAGCGCTGGCGGAAAGATATAATGATGTTTGCTTTCACATTTGTACCACTGATGTAGTGGCAGATCGTGAGCAATATGCATAGTTAGGCAACATTTGCATCGGTCAACCATCGTATAAGTGACCGCTATTGCAAAGTTTTCTAAAGCTTCGTACTATTGTAACTGTAGTATTAAAGTGCTGGTACTCTGAAATCCTGTCCCCTCTTGTGTAGTTCTATGACTAGTTATTTCATATCGAAATTTCCTGTATTACGTACATGTATGGTATCAGACTTCTATGAGAAATAGTCGCCCTTTGATTGATGCTTGACACGACTCAGTGTTACTTTCATACTAGTGCAACTTCGACCCCTTAATCGCCTTTTATTCGATTACTATTTTAATACGGCTACCTGAAAATTGTACACTGTAATTATAAAATTATATACGGTTTTTAAATTTTATTACAGAAAAAAATATAATGCACTAAAATTACAACAATTGGATATGATAATTCATCGCAAGCATTAAATTTTCATGTGCTAGGGTTGGTACTGAGGAATTATTTTCTATTGGTATTATTTTCTACTTATATAGTTTCTGATGTATTGAATGACAAGTTGTTTACAATATCTCCCATGACGCTTTGCATATTAACACGCAGTCAGTGTTAGTGACAGTGACAGCCCTAGCGAGAGGTCACGCGGCAACACGTCATTATTCACGGCAGGCCGCGCATTGTTCGGCGCGCGTCTTTTGTTCCGCGGTCACGAAGACCCTCGGCCAGAGAGAGATACGCGATCATAATTTTACGCCAACATGATCTTGGCGTAAGAGTTAACATACCTTTGTTTGAAATTAAAGAAAAAATATATGTGTGAATGGTGACGCTAATGAGTATCCATTTTGCTTGCGATGACAAAGAGGCTTAAAATTCGATCTGTCTTTAATTGTTTCATTAAAAGAACTCATCTCTAAAGATGGAGGTATTTAGCACTATGTGCTCGTTGCTTACTCCACCTGGGACCCGGACCTGGATTACCTAAAAAATCAAACAAATTTTCGAACAATTATCTTACTGTCCTGTTCTGCTGTGGCCGTAGACGTGGACACCCACGAGCCGGACGAGAAGTCTCTGATCACGTACATCTCGTCGCTGTACGAGACGTTCCCGGAGCCGCCGCCCGTGCACCCGCTGTTCGACGCGGAGTCGCAGCGGCGCGCCGCAGCCTACACCGAGCAGGCCGCGCTGCACCGCGCCTGGCTGCACGAGAAGTGCTCGCTTATGCAGGTACCACGTCATTTCTAGAATGTTCTATGCCACGATCGGCAGCTGTTACGTTTTCATATATTGTCTTTAATATCTGTGACATAGTCGGCATGCATATTGCCAGATGTTTTCTTTGACGCCCTTGACACTGTTAACATATTCCGTGCGTATGTACAGATAAAAAACAATCTCTTGTCGTTGCTAATTAAAACTTATTCAAATTTGTGATATAATATTGTGTAGAATATTCCACGAAATAATATTGTTAAAAATATACCGAAAGGTAAATGAATATGTTCTGCTCGGGTAAACAAAATAAAGTTTGTTAAAACATATTTACAACAATGTCAGAACCAATGTTGTAGTCTTAGCGCTGTACTCTGTATGGGCTGTGACAAAAATGTAAGTGGCACGCACGTGTCGCCAGGACCGTGCTTTCCCGTCAACTTTGATCGAGATGAAAAAGCTGCTCAGTGAGAGCACGCGCTTCCGCAACGAGGAGGTGCCGCTGCGCCAGAGGGAGAAGACCAAACTCTTCCACCAGTATGTGGAACTTGAAGTAAGTACTTGATTATTCATTCCAGATTACATTGTTACGCTTACTACCCGCTCTAGAGTACCGATTACCGATAGAAGTTTGTTAATATGGGTATAGCGTTCGGGCTGACATGTGAACTGGTCTGAATGATTGGTAACGCGGTGTCCATCAGAAATACTTCGAGTCGGTGGGCGAGTGCGAGGTGGGGCCGACGCTGCGGCCCGACGCGCTGGAGCAGGCCTGGGCGCGCCTGCTCATGGCGCAGCAGGAGCGCGAACGCGACCTGTCCGACGAGATCCGCCGCCTGGAGCGCCTGCAGCGCCTGGCCGAGAAGCTGCACAGGTGAAGCATATTCTCCGGCGTTGAACGAACTCGTTAAGACTCCAACGCCTTTATCGTTTAACACAATCTAGTGTATTTATTCTAGTGTATAGTATTTAGAATCTTTCCGCATAATAAAATTCTTCGTCATTATTCGTGTTTATACTTATTTCTCGTTGAAGTATGTAATGAAACTCTTATGCTCGTTTGCGACGTGTGCAGAGACATCAAGGCGACGGAGGGCGCGCTGGAGAGCGTGGAGCGGCACATCGAGAGCGAGGTGCGGCGCGTGGAGCGCGGCGTGCACCCCGCCGACGCCAAGCTGGCGGCCGAGCAGCTGGAGCACGAGCTGCGCGCCATGGAGCACACCATCCAGGAGATGCTGCAGGACGCGCACGCGCTGCGCGACGGCCGCTACCCGCAGGCCAGCGAGCTGCACCGCCGGTCGGTTGCCCTTTCACTTCACGATATTAGGACCGCTTTACAGTGTAATTAGAGGCTGCTTGAAACTTGTTTTTTTCATGTCCTTTGTCACTCTATGGTCTTTTGCATTGATTCCTTACAATGTAAGAAGTTACTTGTATTCCTCGTTCTCCGTACTCCGCACCACTAGTAGCGTGTGTAAGCTGGAACGATGTATTGCTACGACGTTGATGTAAAGACGGTTGCTTTGTCGGACAGAGTGCAGCAGGTGCAGGAGCGCTGGCTGGGCGCGCGCGCGGCCTTCTCGGGGCGGCTGCTGGCGCGCCTGCCGTCCGTGCGCCTGCCCGTGCAGCAGACCACGGTGCGCCGCGAGACGCGCACGGTGCTGGAGACGCGCGTGCACGACGCCGACCCCAAGTTCCAGCAGCTGCACGACGCCGCCAAGTGGTGCAAGGACCGCCTCGTGAGCGACCATCCTACTAAACTTGTTCCGCCTATTTTGACGTCAAACAATTGGAGCTCTTTAAATTGTGGAGTTCCCGTCGATCTAGATTAATTAAACTTAATCATCAAGAACAATATCCGCTTGAAAGTTTTCGGATAAAGACCTCATTATCCGAAAGGATCCACAAACATTTTGATATTACCTGTAATCCAAGCTATAATTTAGTAAATATGAATATTTAATATTTCTTTCTATACTAAAGTGTCAAAGAATCATCTCACATCGGTAAGGATAGAGATAAGTAACAACACTGTTCTGTTTGCCCACATCGTAAGTGCCCTGGCGTGATGTTACAACAATAGTATACTGACGTACTTTTTTGTATTACAGAAAAAACTCCACGAAGCCGACTACGGCTCGGACCTTCCGTCGGTCCAGCACGAGCTGGACAAACACCAGCGGGAACACAAGCAAATAGACCAGTTCCACTCCAAGGTATGGTCTTACAACATTCAACCGTATTTCAAGTTTCAGGTGTAAGTAAACATAATTTCCCAAGACTCTTGACTAACTGATGTTGGTTCTGGCCAAAGAGTGAATGAAGTGTTGGAACCTTTAAGTGAGTAGGTGGAGATGTTGTCGGGCTGAACATAGTTGTGGCCGCAGGTGGAGCAGTGCGTGCTGGGCCGCGCCGGCTGCAGCGGCGACGAGCTGAGCCTGTACAGCCAGCACCTGGGCCAGCTGCAGAAGCTGTACGCCGAGCTGCTGTCCACCAGCACCAAGCGGTACGCGCGCCGCCCACAGTTATCAGCTCCCCCTATTTGTTTTCTTTGTACAAGTTGGAGTATTTTTATTAGAAAATAGTTTTATGCTTATTGTCTCTTTCAATTGTCTGTGAGAGTTACAGCATGCAACATTCTGATGTAATTTGAATAAAAATGTAAATTAATATTACGTAATGTGTAATTGAAAAATATTTTGTGGTTTAAATAATGTTTTGTGAGAAGAAAAATTTTTACATCTAAATGCATTATTTGTCTCACGTTTATTATTATTATGTTATAATGTACAAACGAATTGGTATCCAAATCCACTTTTAACTGAGTTAAACTGTGATTATATTTTTCGTCCTAAAGGCTCGAGTCATATTTAAACTGTAAATTAGTTCATCGCACGACGTTCTACAGCATGTCGGACCTGGACGCGCTGCAAGACTTCCTACAGTCGGCCACGGCGGAGCT
>DWFO01004702.1:0-11132 GCA_018246595.1 Mimoniades nurscia nurscia
TGTAAAGTAAAAATTTAATTACAATAGGCTCGCGCTTACCTATTGGTAACTGACATATACCGTAGGATGTAGCATGCTTGCCGATAAAATAGGTACATATTTACTTCCGTTTTAAACAGGTCGATAGTAAGTTCTACTCATTCGCAGTTTGTAGTTAAAATAGTTTAATGAAACGTTACGTCCTGCTCAGAAGAGTGTGTTCAAAATACGAATAGTACGTATGCGGGTCGCCTAAATCTTATTATATTCACAGTACATATAAATCTGGTAAGTGGGTAACAGGTAAAATGTTTTTACACAAAACATTAAAATGTTAAAACATTAAAATGTTAAAACATTAAAATATAATACAATTAAAACATAAAAATTGAAGTTGATATAATACAATTAATAATGAAATAAATGCAACAAAAAGGTAATTTCGAGAAGCCTTTTTATTACCCTGCACCGATGGAAAATCATGTGGTATATGACAGATAATACATATAAAATTGTTTAATTCGTATAAATAATGCATTTTTGATATTTCGTAACACGCGCTCGAACTTGGCGGATCCACTACCGCGACCGGAGAGAAAAGCTAATGGCGAACACAAATACATAATTCACGATTACCGAAGCCACGTATGCGCACGGCGTTTTTATCGCGTCATCACGATGACATCACAAATTGATTGGGGGTTGGGACACTTAGGGGGCATTGTTGGGTCCTCACCATATTTATTATTGTGTAATGATCGGGGGCCGCAATAATCGATCCCGTGAACAATATCGTTTTAATAGTGCGTTTCTAATTTAGTTCAATTTGTTGGATTTATATAGACTTTGTTATATTTCGGGTATGTATGGGTTTGGGTATGTCGGACGTAATGTTGATTTAATATTTGTACCACTGTCTGTCTATAACCGACTTTAAACTATCGCCCGTAAGTGTTGGGCTGGATAGACAGGCAAGAAACATTAGTTTATATGAATTTGTATAACATATATAATTGTATTTATTTATTTCTTTCTTTTAATCATATACATTGGAATATTATAAAAACAAATAAATACAATTATTAAAATGGGTATAAGGGTAAAAATTAGTTCATGATCTTAGATAAAATTATGTGAGGCTGAAAGTGCGCAGAGACATTGTTGATAATAATCATATTAACAATTATTATAATAATCTGCTCATTCACAAAATGATTCCCAAATGGTTATGAGTATAATATAAAAATGCTTATAAGTAAACACATAGATGTTACTCATCGTTAAAGTGAATAAAAAGTCGTATTTTAATTATGAAATATCGTATAATATGAGATACCGTCTTTTCTAAAATTCAATTACGACCTTGTTGTTTTATAATGAAATTTTTCTTCTAACAAACCCAGTACGAGATTCACATACACGCAACAGTACACCTCAATATTTCCGTGGTAATTTTGCCGATATATACCTACTCGCCATGAAATTTTATATCTGACCAAGTGGTCAAATATAAACGATCAGAGATACAAGATACGTGACCTACAAAGAACTATCTAAAACTTTTAAAATATGTTTTCTAATTCTTTCATAATCACACGAATCGGGTGGAGTCGAAAGTCTCGATAACGACATACTCGTACGTGTATGAAAAGATTGATGATGTTGGAAGAAGCATTTCAGATTTGTAACCCATAAGGATACACATGTTAAGCACTCAGTGCTCTCTGCCTACCCCGTAACAGAGGGGGAGTGACAATCTAATAATAATGAATACATTACATAACAATAATACATTCCTCTGCCTACCTCTTCGGGGATTACAGGCGTGAAGTTACTTTTTTTTTTACATTGTTCTTATATCATTCAGCTAGAGTGTTACCGCTCAACCGTTTTCTACGTTAGGGGTGGATGGCCCCATGTCAAGCTCAGTTGCCCAAACAGTAATTACATCCTCTCAAAACGTCACAAGAACATGACCCAGAAACACGTGGGAAACCGATTTGAAGGCAAATGTTTCCCGAAATTGTTTTCGACGGTCCTTGTATTATACATATATTGTTATTATTAAATGCTAACATAGTTAGGGTTGAACAAATAAGATTATATTTACATACATTACATTCACGGTGACTGTTCTTCTACAGTAATTATTACATTACTCCTAAAAGACGAATCATCATCATCTTCAACCTATTGCACTCCACTGCTGGAGATAACCCTCCCCTGAGAGATTATGCCCATAATCCCCACGCTGGGTATGCAGACTGGATTTTGCAGAGCACAGTTTCTCGCACCGCCTAAGCTACTGGCCGTAGACGGTCAGGGCGTTTAGCTGTGTCTAGAAAAAAAGAAAAAGTTTGTGACAGCATATGTCACTAATTCGCATTTTAAAAAATTTCACTGATGTCAATGTTGTATGTCTCACGCTTCCCTTTGGGAATGGGTATAAGTTCATGAGTGGTAGTGGGATGGGATGGGAATAATGATGCACCCAAAATCCACGAAGAGGATTGTAGGCAATACTTATGTATTTTTACACTATTTTTGTTTCATACCCAGTCTAGTGGCATAACGACCGCAAAAAGCACATTTTATGTATGTACATATTTTTCGGGAATCACGGATAATAAATAATTCATGTTACGATACGTCTTTCTCTCGCATTTTGGGGTTGGATTGTTGGAAAAGTGGCCGGATGAAGATAGGCATAATGCTTTATTGAATTTCATTACGATTTTTCTCATTCTTTTATATTTCTGAGAATATCTATCGTATATCGTCTCTGCTATTTGAGCCAGTTTTATATCAATCCACGCAATGTGTTGAGTAATTTATACTCGTATTTAAATGTTTGAAACTGAATGAGAGTGAATGCCAATTGACCACGTTGTTAAATGAACCCAAATACAAAAACAGTTTGAAACATGACGTGTCTATACGTATGTTATAATGTTGATTTAAAATTATTTGAATTCTGCTTAGACGTGTTAATTACGACAATTTAAGCCTTTTAAAGTGCTTCAAGTATTTTGATTTGGTTCCGATTAACGTTGGGTTACTTAACAAGGTTTGATTGAATCAAATGCACAACTGCCTTTAATTGATTAATATTCGATGCCCCTTAACCATATTTAGAATGATTTAGAAATAAACATCATCAATCGTCATGATGATCAACCCAAGTTATAGCCTACCACCACGTTCACACTGTAGAGAGCATATCATAGAAAACTTTATTAAAAAATACATATTCATCACTTAATTACGTTCAAATTCTTATTACAGAAGAAATTTCCAGAACATTCTCGACTATTATCAAACCTGCACTGCGTAAATAAACGTAAGTAGGTACTTATTGCAAAACCCCAGCGCTTAAAGCTAGAGTTTCAGTACTAATTGATATACATAACGATCTATGAGAACTTATAGCTTTATTTTCGAGAAGCGAGCTTATAACGAGCTTTTCAGTCGCAGAGAAATTACTCGTCAAAGGGGCACGTTGCAATCCACTTAAAATGGCAAAGCTGGCTTTATAGGGTCGTATCACTATCAATTATGAACTCGAATCTCATCTACGTTCAGCCAAGACCTAATGTAATAGGGGGTAATGTTCAATTACCACTTACCGGAAACTTAATCGTGTTTCGAATACAATATATGATCTGATAACGTCTTGTTTTAGTTAATGTTTTTGATTAAACGAGGCAAAGACAACATAATACATTCAAGTTTAGTCCACAAGATTCTATCCTTGACTTAGCGCGTGCTGGGTTTATCATTTTATTTAAAGATGCGTATTTAAGCCTTTAAATATGCAACGAGCAGTAGATCGGAGTAAATATTTTCTAATTGTGTGTCACAATAAAAAACGATAAAATAACTTAAAAAGTGTGTACAATTTTCTTATGCGGTCACATGATACTGGAAAGATAGGCGAGTTCATGTAATATGTACAGAACATGGGCCATTTAGTTCTTCTAAATCATCATCAATGTTGCGAACCCTACTCTACCTGTTACGCAAGGGCAACGATTGAAGGAGCGTTATTGAACAAAGTTATTAATTTATTGTTTGACTATTTTGTTTTTGACAACCCTATCGCGAGCATCGGTCCGTGACCTAGATATAAGCCCCAGTGTATCTAACCAGTAATTTTCTCGTAAGCAATTTAATATCACCAATAATTTTCGCCGGTACACGTACATACATGGTATTTTATTTGTAATTGCCATTTAAATAATTTAAAATTCCATACTAAATCACTTACATAAATAATAATATAACCATGCTCTTTTAACCTTACATGAAAATCATATGTGGCTAAGAACTTTAAGAACAAGAAAGAGAGAAAAAGAAGAGGAAATGAGAAAATTGGAAGATGATAAATAAGAACAACGTATGAAAGGAGGAAGAGATGGAGTGTTCGACGAAGCGAAAGAAAGAAAATCGATAGTTTTATTTGTTGGTAATGAAACAATAGAAAACGGCACAATACATAAGTAAAATAATCAAAAAGGAATATACATATATGCATTGGTAGAACATAAATTTAACTTGCAACTTATATTTAACAACTCTTTCCTAACACAATTAATTCAAGACTTTATTTTTAAAATACTGCATTGCATAAAAACACCAGCTTAACGTATTATAACTAATAAAATATAACTGATTCTGGTCCATTTCAGATCAGGTTTGTCCAAGTGATAACTCGGTACGTTTATACGGAAATAAGCAGATGCGATTAACCCTTCAACGCTACCGTCCATTTTTATCCCAATCACATATTTTTCGGTCACGTGCCCATTGTTAACATCACCAACTATTTATTGAGTGAACAATAGTCAATTGTTGAGTTAATCGCCGCTTGACCATTTTTGCATTAAGCGAATGCAATTATATTATTAAAATAATGGCGCGCGCGTGTACATTTATGTAGCGCGTATGTGAATTTGTGGTGTAATTATGATCGTTTCATTGTATCGTGATTCGATGGAGGGTGTACAATAGGTCAATGTCCGCTTAATACTCAATGAGTTGGGGTGTGTGCTATCTATGTGTTCTCGTTAAAGTTATAATAAGGATTATCGAAGTAAATAATTAAGCGAACTAGGCTTCAAATTTGATTTTCATTACGTTTTATATTATGCATAGCAAAATATCTTTTAAATTATTGCTATTTTTACTTTTTTTTGTAAAAGAAATAACACAAAATATAATTATTATTATTTTAATTTAAGCCGACCATTAATGACTGGTACGTACTAATAGAGCAAAGATAAACTTGTCAAAATAAAAACAAATAAATAAATGTAACAATCATCATATAATATTTATTAACATAGTCCCACATTTAAAACTACCAAATTACGCATTGAATTATCCAATATACAAATGTAGAAAATTAAGCGTCCCATTCATTCTTTCCGTAAAATGCGACAAACCACGAAACCAATACAGTACGTTGGCCCGGGCACACGAATCAACTAAACGATAATTTTACATGTAAATGTTGAATATCTTAAGTGGGATCGAAATACCACCGCGAGCGGTCTACGGTTGACTGTTGTGTAGAAAAGTGTTTAGTCCGTTTTAATTTTAAAAAAACTGCCTCGTTGGACGAGCTGTTGCGATCATAATTGATCGAATATGATCATCATCATCCTTTTCAAGTCCACTGCTGGATATAGATGTACCCAAATATGTTTTTGATCATAATTGAGCACAGCTTCTACCTCACGCTGCCCATAGGCGGCCAGGGCATTTAGCCGTGTCTAGGCAACCCGCCCTACACAGCGACCTGCTAGCGCCGAGTTTAATCGAACCATTTCCATATAGTTACACAAAAACTCTAACAACGATTTATTTTAAAAACTCAAATTTTCCTTATATCGAAAAGAGTTAAGTGTGTCTCGTGCCTTCTAATACAAAAGTTCGAATAATCTAAGACAGTACAGGTAATACAATTTATCTTTATAAATGTACATAGGAACATATGCCTCTGGCTAATTTGAATGCAAGGGGTAGCATGTGTCGGTCGGACGTCATCAGCCCTCGAGCGGGTACGTGCCAGAAATTTCCTATTAGTAATAATAATAATTATGTTTTAAAAAAATAGTCGAAGTGGCATTTCAATAATCTAAATTTTAACTAGCTTTTAGTAGAGTGAGTTACAAATAGTCGAAAATAAACAAGAAGAATGTTCCATACATAGAACAAGATATATTACTTAGTCAAGATTTCAGTTTCTGCCATTGAAGTTATATTTGCCTCTATACTTTCGCTGTTCCAGTTCGGTATGAACTGTGTGGGAACTTGTGGTAAACAAGGTTTTGACCATAGATCTTAATTCCAATTTCGTACTGCGTTTACATGAAAATAATTAAATTAAATTAATTGTAATAAAATAATAGTAAAGTGACAGAAGCAATGCCATATACAGAAAGAAATACATCGTCGATAATAATGAATGGTTTGAAAAAAGTTTCATCAAAATACGTTACTCATTAGCAACTCGTGGAACCTGAAACAAACAAGGCTAATACCAAAAAACGATGCAGATGGCAAATATTAATAAACTATTTACAACGCAAATGTACTTGTACGATGTTCATTTGTTATTTATGTGTATGAGCACCAAATACGTTGACAGTGCCCAACGACTGCGCCTGTACCGTCACGGCCCATTGGCGACTGTGCGCGAGTCACGAGTGTACTCGTACACATGTCGACGTTAGTACGCTTCACTGTTCTCGTATCCCCGTGTCTTAAGTGCAAGAATTTAGCAGATATTAAAACACAAAACTATTCGAAGAATCTGTCAAGAGTTCAACACAGGAGATAGAATGAGAAACTGTGCAGGGCAATGGTTTATTGCACTTATCTGGTATTGAAAGCAAAAGAACGATCAGTTGAAATGAAATAAATATTTATGGTGTAGTTAAATGAGATTCAACATTATAATACCCAAGACCGTTATGTATGTCATCCGATATGAAGATATATTTACTAGCTATTATATTTTAAAAAACATCCCTGGAAAATCTACACGTGTAAAATTCCGTGGTAAACAATGGCCTTAACCCTTCTTATTACGAGATTGAGCGGGGATCCATCACTAGAAAAGCCAAAAGGGTTACGAGTAATGAGTTGATGGTAATGTTGTTGAGGATGACAGCGGTAATATGACAGCAGCATTCCAATATGTAATCTGAGTTGTACAGGTTAATTGAAATGACAAGCATAATTAACTGAACCATATGTAAAATAAAAGGGCTGATTTGGATTCAATTGTGCATTTGGGAGTTCATAGTTTTGTTTACCCTACCTATATAAAATTACGCTTCGTAGGTAAAATAGTAATAGGCTCACCATTTACTTCATAGTGTAACGTAAACGTAACTGGTGGAATATGGGAGTGTATTACAGGTATTACAGGCGTGATGTTATGTAAATTACTCATCGTTTATGAAAAATCTATTAACTAAAATAAAAATATAATAATAATATCTTGGGACATCTCCACAAACGGCCAGCTGATCCTAAAGTAAGCGTCAAGAGCTTGTGGCCTGGTAATCAGGCGGCTGATAAACTACATAAGAATATATACTTAAATAGATATATTTTTTTACACGCAGATACAGAACAAATACTTATGCTCATCACACAAATATTTATTCTGGGTGGAACTCGAACCCATGACCCCTGGCGCAACGGTCAGATTCACTAACCACTTCACCAACGGGCCAGTCAGAATTACAACATTAACTACAATAAAAATAATGTTAAAACATATTAATTTCATATTTTTGCTTCAAAAAATAATAACTTTAATTATATCTCTACAATTCAACACTCACCCTAACTTTGGCAAGATCTTTCTATCTTTGTCTAACGATCTCAATTAACTGTTTTCTACGTTACCATATGTAGGTACATGTGTTCGAGTAATGTTCGTTTGTGTATGTAACGTTTTATTTAATTGACGAGATAATAAAATAAATTCAAGCAGAAAAACAGTAATTATTTAGTCTCGTCTGCCTTATTGGTCGTGTTGGTTGCAAGCGCCGCTGCCGATCGTGAGGTCTTGGGTTAAAATCCCGGGTCGCGGGCACTATTGGATTTTTCTACTTAGATTTTCTGGTAGTGCCTCGTAGTCTGGATATGTGCCCCGTGTATGGTAATTGACACAGCCACTATCCATACTAAACGTAACTGGTGAAACGTGGGAGTGTACTATACTCTTCTGCCTACCTCTTTTGGGATAACAGGCGTAATGTTACGTTCGTACGTTTGGTCTATAATTGAAAATCAACGTTTACAAATTTTAAAGATTGTGATTACCCATTTATTTTCTTTTACCATGGCGTAATTGAAATATATTTTTACTGCAACATTAATATAATGTCGTTATTTGGTATTAAAATCCTGTATTCATATTATAATGATAATGAACCATTTAATTCAATACCTATGTACATTCCAATCCATTACCAAAACTCAGGACCACAATTCCATTACAATTAATACGGCTGACTGCGTGCTTACTCTTTAAGAAAACTCCCCGCAGCTAATCGCAAGACATTGCTCGTTTAAGGGTTATTATGGTAACAGTATAATAATATATAGGGCTATTGTTCGTAATGTACACCGTGGCTAGCGTGGTGGAAAAGATACAGGGTTGATAACCATATAGGGTAAAATATTTTATTATTTTCTCATAATATTTACACGTGAAGCATTATTGTTATATATAATTATAAATAGTACTTTTGTAACGTAACATCACGCGTGTAATCCCCGAAGAGGTGGACAGAGAAGTGTAGTATACTCCCACGTTTTACCAATTACGTTTACGTCCCATTATGCAACAGGGGGAGAGCCTATTGCCATACACCGGGTACAGGTCCAGACTCCAGCCACCACTAGAAAATCCAAGTTTGAAAAATCTAATAGTGCCCGACCCGGAATTTAATACCGTGACCTGTCGATCGGTTGTGTGTTTACGGAGTGCCTATTACTGCAGTCATTACATTAAATAAATACATATATGAATAATTAAATAATAATGAAATAAATAAAAGTATGAAATATTTATATGTACATGAGCCCAGCGCTGGCAGATGGCGGTACTGCGCGTCCTGCCTAGGCACTGCTAAATACCCTCACCACCTATGGACAGCAGCGTAGGTGGTGCGAGTAGCTGTGCTCTGCGATCCCCAACCCGCGTGCCCGGCGTGGGGATATGGCAATAACCCTCAGGGGACGGTTATGTCCGCCAATGTATTGCAATAGACTGATGATAATAATGTTATTAATCGTTCTCAGTCCTCACACGAAGATAGGTCACAAGTGATGTATAAGTTTTTTTTCAATACTTTTATTGTTCCACCGCTGGACACGGATAGCCTCTGAGATCGAGAGCGTTAAGATGGTAGCCTATCACGCTGGCCAACTTCGGGCTGGCAGACTGTACACGACTTGTAGAGAACAACATTGTAAATTTCAACAACAAATATAGTTATAAGTGTTATAACTGATCTGAGTGACCGCCAGAAGCAAGTTGTCATGACCGTTCACATGTTCCAGAGACCATGTTAAGTGGCTGGTACGAGTCGCCATCGTTAGATGTGCCGGTTTAAAGTATACGGTTACGTTAGAAATTCATTATAATTTTACCCCATTTGTCGATAAATGGTAAGCCAGAGTTTGAAAAAGTTTGTCTATACAAAACAAATACTTAACATACAGGAAGGGTTTGGGCATTAATGCACTCAAAGCAGCCATTGTCATCGTAACACTTCACAAACACGGTATTGGGGTACTTCTTCAAAGGGTTGCTAGTTAGGTAAATGTTTATCTTTCGGAATGTAAGGCCAGAAATCGTTTTGTATCGCGCAATAGTTAATCGCTGGTAATTCTGTAATTTAACACAATGCTGAAGGTGATAAAATCTTTCATGCAAGGATTTACTGTTAATACATTTGATAATTTGATCCGTCTAATCAACACTTGGATTGTAACCTAAATATACTCTCTGAACTATGAATATTACTAACGAATGTGTTTTATATAAATTAAAATAAAATAAATGCAGTACCGTATTTTAGGTATCAAAATGTGTATTTGTAATTATAGTAATAAGGCCCTTTAGTTCTTTTCTGATACCCGTAATATAATTATATTTATAATACAATAATTTAGAGCACATAAAATTTTAGTTTAATGCTATATTTTCAATTGCGTTAATATCACTGGTAATGAGGCCATGTCTTTTACATCATCCTCCAGAGATTAAGACTGAATATTATTTCTAATTTTGAAATCTTGTTTATCATGTATTTTTTTATATCAAAGAATAAACAAATAATCTATATTTATAGCGCACCATATTTACCTAGATAAAATGGCATATAAGATTTTATTTCTGAGATACTAATTTTGATGAAAAAACGCAAACTCGTCGGCCGAACCATCAACGTCGCCATATACAAAAATACAGGGTAACAAAAATTACTGACCTAATATTTTCAACACATCATTCCAGCCATCAATCACTTAGCGAGCTTAATGTTATGCATACCAAACTAATATTTTATTTAACACTAACACACTATGACATCACCATTGTTACTTACACCCCTTATGCTTAGTCACGTATTAAAAAACGTGCATGGCAAGTCGGTCATTATCTTTATAACGCCGAAGTTCCGCGCTATTGTTAGATAACGTCAATAAACAAAGATTACGCGCATTGCTTTAATGTTACGGAACAGGGGATGATATTGATATGTGAGGATTACTTTTAATCTCAAACAGTTGTCGAAATAGATGGTAATAGACGAATTTATTTATTATGGTATTATGTATTTATTATGGTATTAGAATTGAATGGTACATTTACCGAAAAAACAATTACTACTTAGAAATTAGTCTTATTATTTTATTATTGTTATTGTTAGATATTTTTGAGAGTTTTGCTTTTTGTGACATTAAAATAAAATCATTTGCTTAAACTCTATAAAAATTGAAACCGTAAGAACGGTAAGAGAATAAAATGATGTTATATTTGTAGCTGTAAACATTTGTTTACAATTCGAAGATAATCTCAAATATATTTTTTTTACGTTACCGTTGAGCTCAGTAGATTCACC
>DWFO01004703.1:0-11131 GCA_018246595.1 Mimoniades nurscia nurscia
AACAATAAACGCTAGTATCAAGCCGCGCTGGTCGCGGTCCAGCACACATATTGCCGTATGCGCGTGCGCGGTACACGCGCGGTCGCAAGTAGCTGGAGCTACTAGACGCTGCGATAATATTAAGTATTGAATAGATAAACCTACAGAGGCGACAGTATCTTTGGAAAATTTTGTTTTGTGACATTTATATGTTAAATGATCACTAATTAACTTTATGACTTAGGTAGATGAAGGGTAAATTGAAAAGTTCGTGTTTCAAACAAAGATTAGTATTTATCTAACATGCATGTGTAAATTTCTAGTAGTGGCTCGGAGTCTGGATTTTTGCACGGTGGATCACAATAAGCTTTACCCACTATCCCATAGTGGGACGTAAACGTGGTAGTGGTATACACTCATCTGCTTACCTCTTCGGGGATTACAGGCGTGATGTTACATTTAACATAAACTATTAACTATTGTATTGTAACATGTAAATGGCAGATACGTTGTGTAAAGGATGGACTTAACACCTGCCACCATTACCTCATACACAAACGTAAAAAAATGTGATTGAAATAACTCCTTCTAACCGATGACTGATGTATTGTCAGTGTGATGATTTAATAAAATTATTATAAATCATCGGGATCGGGAGGGCCTGGGTTCAAAACCCGGATCGGGCGCTACTGGATTTTTCTATTTAAGATTTTCTAGAATTGGCCCGGGACTTTGAAAATGTGCCCGCTGTATGACAATAGGCTCACCACTTATTCCATATTGGGATGTAAATGTAACTGGTAAAACGAGGGTATGTACTCTTCTGCCTACCTGTTGCGGATTACAGGCGTGATGTTACGTCATTATAAATGATCATTATTATAGACCCTTTATCATGCTACCAGCGGACAAGGGTCTTCTCACAGAATAGAAAGGGAGAGACTGCGGCCGGCCACTGTAGCGAAGTGAAGGTTGACAGATGTCACAACCCTTATAAAACGTTTTGAGAATTCTGTGATTCTTCGTTTTCCTCCTGGTATCTAAATTTTATGTACAACAAGTCATATTTAACGATAGGGTATTATAAATTTAATGATCGGTGATAATGAGTGGTGAGCCTATTGCCATACAACGAGCATATGAGTATGTATTGGAGCATAAATCTTAATTATACGTTGCGCCTTCTACTTGGGGGACATGTAATTGTTCGTTGTACATCCGTATACTAAGGCAAGTACAAAAAATTAACTTTTACAAATATCGTGGCAAGTTTTATTTATTGTTACTTGTGCATGTGCTTGCTTCGCCGGGTATTGAATTGTGATCTATTTAATTGATCATTTGTAGGTACATAATAATCATAGTTCATATGTTATGTATAGGTCATGTTGATACACTAAAATTAGGGTAGCTATGTAAACAGCCAGGTAAAATACGTTAAGGCAGTGTTAAAAATATATCTTGGGATATGTAATTAAACTATTTGATTACATACCAGCGCTGTACCGTACATAGTGATAACCAAAGTACCGATAAGCTTACACACATACTCCGCAGTCAGGGTCACTGACCACTAGACCGACAGCCAGTCAAAATAGTTGCACGATTAAATACTATACTACAGTTTTTATTCCATTTGTCGATATATTTATTGTTTATACTAAATTGTCACCTCGGAGGACGGACTCGTGCCCGGTGTATGCCAATCGGCTCATTGGTGAAACACAAGAGAGTACTACACTTCTTTGCCTACCGCTTCGGAGAAATACAGACGTGGTGTACCAAGGTACCAAATTTAAATATGGCGGGAGGCGTTTCTTTATATTAGTTATGTCAATGATATATGTATATGCATTATGTTGGTAATATTATAGTGTACAGGCAATAAAACCCTATTGGGATTCTGGACTAAGTCAATAGACCAACAGCCGAGTGAGCATTTAATGTTCCACTTAATTACGCATACACACAGTCACACACGCACACGCACACACACACGCACACACACACGCACACACACATGCACATAGACATAGTCATGCGTGCGCATTCACTTTACACA
This sequence comes from Mimoniades nurscia nurscia, assembly GCA_018246595.1. Classification (NCBI taxonomy): domain Eukaryota; kingdom Metazoa; phylum Arthropoda; class Insecta; order Lepidoptera; family Hesperiidae; genus Mimoniades; species Mimoniades nurscia. Next base: position 2,042 of record DWFO01004703.1, read on the forward strand.
CGCGGTGACGTCACCCGATGTGCGTGCGAGAACTAAATACAAGATGCAAGTGACCAGCGATTAGGAACATTGAGCTCAGGAGAGGTCTACTGGAGATGGCAGGTTCACTTCGCCACGCGTAAAGTCCGTTAATCCTCAGTTGGCGACTCTGGCAGACTCTGGGATTCTCTTGTCTACAAAAACTAAGTACAAGCTGCAGATAACCTGATACCGCTTGCGCAAGAATTATTCGTGGGTTGCTTTTGAACGTGAGATATTCTTTTTGTAAATCAATTTGCCGTAGAAATATTATTTGGATTATAGTTGAAAGACTGTGGATTGCGTGTTTGTGACACTGTCGTTATAAATACTTGTTTAAGCTGTAAAGCAGTTGTATGTGCACAATGTTAGAATAAAAGAATAAAGGAAGGAGTGAAATAAAAAATATGGCCTACGATATATCGCTTTACATGTGGTTCTATACAACCCTTAGTTGCATTCTTGACTGTTCAGACCTTTTTAAGCTGAATTTGTATCTATTAATAGAATGTGGATGGATATTTGTATCTAGGGAGACAGAGGATCGTGACCAAATAGATCAGATACTGATTAATGGGGGAGTCAGAAGACCCCGAAGCTGGCGTGCGTGTATGAGCGAGAAGCGCGGCACGTCTGTGAGTGTAGAGATATTTGGCACTCTGTGTATTTTACCCACCTACAGGGACCTAGCGTGATGGTATAATAATAGCGTCGATTAATGATGTGTTTGTTGTAAGGAGTATCGTTCTTTACATTAAATCAGGCAGTCAAGCCCGGCACACGCGCAGGCGGCTCATCTGATGGTAACTGGCCACAGTTACTTTTGGACATTCGTAATAAGATTTGTTATTCGACATAGACTGGCTGGCTTGTTGATTTGTTACTTAGAAATAAACAGCATATTGTACTAAGCTCCCGGCGAGAACAATTAGTCTGTCACCGAGTGAAATTCGACCTTCTGGTCGCCGTTGCTTAACCAGCCCGCTTTTTACAATTTTCGCAATGTCCCTTCAAGGCGACATCGGTTGGGAGTTTTTTTTTGTACATTATTGATAGCCAGAACGGGGTCACTAGGGATTTCTAAGGCCGCAGCTTAGAAAAGCCGCGGTGCCCAGAAAAAATTCTGACCGTTTCGAATAATAAGTTCTTTAACGGATTTCGAGAATGAAAATTGAGAATACTGGTTAAACTTGAATCATTACATTTAACTTAGTTTAACAATTAAAAGATAATTTAATAATAAAATTGGTATGATTTACAGTAATGTCATAAAGAATAAGTAGGTATTTATAAACTCACTAAAATGAATATTAAAATTGTAATACATATTAGCTCGTTCGACAAAATTGGAATGGAAATCAAAATCGGATATTGGCTGATGGGAGCTAGAAAACTAACAAACTAGCGTGCTTGAATAAAGAGGAGTGATGAATCTAGAAAAATAAGAAGTGTACGAGGATCTAGACATTTGGCGCTTTGTGCTGTCTGCCTACCCTCGTGACGATACCAAAAGTTAATGGACCCGATAATGTAATGGAGAAAACGCATGTACAATTTTGTACCGTTTACAATTCTTTGTAAGTATATTATGTTACAATAGTTGTCGGCGTAGTGTCACTGATTACGAAAGACTCCATTATGAAATTACGATTAAAAATGTTGATTAAATTACAACGAGCGTACATTGTGTTGACGAATTAATTTTACGCACAAACAGAATATGAACACAATTAGCGGTTAACACAATTGATGAAAGAATTAATGAAAAAAAAATCAAGAAATAAATATAAAAAAGAATATTTCTTTTTTTTACTGTTTTCGCTGTGATATTTTTATATATAAATGAATAGATTTAATGTTTGTTAGATAATTTTAATAACGCTTATGCCACATAGCGGAAATAATAGCTCTTCATTTTGTTGTATTCAAATATGCTTTCTCATTTTGTGAGGCGACCCATGAACCAAACTCGACACCTAAACTCTGCTGATTCCGACAGAAGACAAATGGAACTGTCGGTGATGATGATGATAATAGATATTTTGATTACAGCACTAGTTATCATGTACTACTCGTAACTCAGGAGAACTACTAAGGACTTTATATTGTACACTTGAAAATTTGTTTTTTAATTAACATTATAGGGTTAATATAATTGTCGGTTGTATATGTGTTAGATTAAAGAATTATGCTATTTTAATGTTTATTGATATTAAATGTTAATAATTTCGTTCGAACAATTGCAAGGAATCACGCAATAGAACGATGCGACTGTATGAATGTGTTAAATTTATATTCAGTCAATGCTATCCGAGCGTTCCTAGATAGCGCTATCTGAAACTAGCTACTAGACAATGATAAGGGTTGATTTAGTGCTTAAATACGGACTTTGGTTACAAATAATAATAATATCCAACACAATTTATTAAACAATATGTTTATCTAAGTACCGTATAAACACGAAATGTTTGTCACTGTATAATATGACACAAGAACAGCGCCAAAATTCTCCTTCGAAACCGTCAATGCTAAATTTTCAAAAAAGGAATCAAGTAAATGGTCACGACTCGAAACTCATATCAACAAATGTTCGTTTTTATTACCCAGTATAGAGCTTGGAGGCCACTATTCCATTGCTCACTTAATTCACATGTGTACAATCTGTGGAAACAAAAATAGATACGGTGTACCACAAGCTAGGTATTATTGTGCACATGCATGCTAATATAACTCGTATTGAAAAGTAATAAGGGCTGGAATAGCATAATGATTAATGGATGGCATGAGTGACCTAGTGGCCTACAGTACGGCGTTGTATGAAACTTTATCCCATTCGACTTAAGGATCAAATTAGAATGCATCCTTGCAGGTGTATTCGGAATTCCACTATCACATATCACATTTGTAGAAACCGCGAAATTCAAATTTCGAAATTCGCGACAGGATAGTAACGTTCGCCCGTCTCAATTAAAACTATGCTCTTTTTGACGTTTGTTGTAAAAGTGACCTTAGTGTGAAAGTGTCAGAGTTCTTTTTACTTTGTATGCAGTTGCGGCTTGAAGCCAAGTCAAAAGTGTGTCACAGAGTTGAACAGCACCCGCAAGGCCGGTCTATCTATGAATGCGCGTAGAACAGTGCGGATGTGCGACCCTTGCCTGTCTCTATACTCATTTATTTTCATCATCCATCATGTTGCGTTTTTGATATTGAGATTTGATTTGATATGCTTACAGATAGCATAATCGATAAAACAAAACATCAATTATTACATAATTGGAATGAACGTAATAAATACGTCATACTGCGTAACAGTCTGTCAACGATTTCACGAAAAACGTCAAGGTTGTTGGTATTGGTTGTAATGAGTTCGATCGATGTGTTAAAAAAATTAATAAATTCCAAATTTAAAATGTCATACCGTTCTTGGTCGAGTTTTATTTTTAATACAGTGAAGGATATGAATTTATATTGCGTAGTTTACAACGGAATTTGAATATATATGCATATGCATATGTATCAGGACAATGACCTAGCATGTGATTTTTTATGCCAATATTACCATTTTATTAATAGCATAGGATTTTCAGCCATAATTTTTCCAGTCATAGATTAAATTAACAACATTAACTGATATAAAAAAGACTGACAGATCATGTGTTATTTTTCGAGGCATAAGTATTCTGCTATTCTTCAAACTGAAATACAGTGGTACCACAAAATGCAAACAAGTATAAATGATATTGACTTAAATTTAAGAGATTTGTCAGGAACGCGTTTTATGAAGTTTTCAATACCATTTTTTTTAATATCCTGTATTTGCATGGTGATTTGACAATATGTTTACGGAATAAAATACCTATTGCAAACAAAGTATTTTATAACATTTTCGTAGACCTCATAATGTACAAGATACACTAAAAAAACACTTACACAGTTAATTTCAAGATACGCCGTCCTCATCCAGAAAACTTTAAATAAGTTCATGATGTTATATTTAAAAAAAAAGCCGATTCGAAATGCTCGGCTCGACGCTGTATTTACTGTACCATTAATATTACATGATTGCTCAATCTACTTAAAAGAAGTATTCAATGTTGGATACCCGCGTTGCTATTACTAAAAACCTAGACAGTCTTTAATAGCAGTTTAAAGAATTTATTCTCATAAAGACATTTTCAATTGACAAAGACATTTTCAATAATATGCACATGTAACAAGGAACCACACCCCGGAAACCAAATAACCATTAACACCTTCAACTTGTAGAGCCTATATGTGATCTAGCTAGAGCAAGGCCTAAAACCGTTTCCGAAATTAGTAATACCTTTCTGAATTTTTATATTTATCTTAACAACTCTACATTCGAATGACTGATGGGAGAGACAGAAAATTCCATGAAAGGGTAAATATATTTGTCATTCAGGGCTCTGTCTACCCAGATGGCGACGTAATAATAATAATTTAACTTTCGTGAGTGAATATCGTCTATTTTGTATTTCCAATCGATCGCTTTTTCTTTTTAAACTTTTGAACTTTCAAAGGAAAAGCGACCAAATGTCACTTAACGAAAGTGTTGTAAGCGTTAAATGTTAAAAAGTCGGCCAGTGTGGTCACACTTGCATTTCTTTTTTCCCCAATTGTGGTTACATTTAAGCGAGTTATAAAATTGAGCAGTTTGTTTTTTAACTGGAATTTGATAACACTTAAAACAAATTTCATCCTAATAATAAATAATAACTAATAACTATGTATTTGCTTAGTGTAAATAAATAATAACTATTTGCTTAGTGTAAATATATAAAATATTGTTAAACTAATAAAAATACATAGAGTTACCCACATATCTGAAACAAATGTCATCTTATAGAAAATGATATTAAAATAAAATATTTGGCTCATAGTTCGGTTTGATACACAGAACTATGACCTGACATACAGCTACAGGTAATATTTACTCATAATTCGGTGAGATAACAGAGTTGTTTGTCGAGGGTCTGAACGAGTAAGCTTCAATATTGTTCTTTGTGATGCTTTGTTCTTGTTGTCTACAGATTCGGAAATTACGAAAGCCATATATTGAATATTAATGACTCTTACTACTATTCCGCTGATATAATTGATTCAAACATTTGGCTTAAGATTGTCTCGTCCATAAAAACGTACAAAACCTATCGATGTTACAATGTCAGTACCGGGTTTAATAATTGAATGAAACGTTCAATTATTTCATAAATAAAAGAAAATAACTTTTTAATGCAACAAGATTCAATTATCCGTTTTTGGACTTTCGCTCGGGCTAAAGGCGAATTACGGCTTGTAACTCATAATAACATGACTTATAATTATTAGTTATGGCACGTTCAAATACAAACCGTGGAAAAATTATAGTTACGTGTTTGACAAATTAGTCCAAATGTCAAGCTAATTATTAGCCGCACACCATATTCGGGTTTCTTGGTTATAATAATATTTGTGTTTATTGTTTGCATTATACAATAAAATTGTAAATAAAAGTTTCATATTTGAACATATGTATAATTGGGTAGTTTTAACAAAAAGTTTCAGTGAATGGGCAGCACAGCGAAGATTGAATGACATTTAATTGAGCTCTATATTATCTAATCGACAAATAAATTACGTAATTACAATTTTTTGGTTCATTAGTTGTTACAATTTATAAATTGTTTTGCAAATTCTGATTTACCTTATTTGTAAAATTTGACCTGAAATTCATTATGCTTCGATGAATTGAGTCTTTGATGTTACTGTAAGTTTTATGTTAACTCTATTTTTTTGGTAATTTTAAATAATTTCGACAACATTTTTAAGTAGCGATTCAATAAGTAGCTTTTTGTATGATTGCTACATCAAGAGCCCGTAGCTTCGTAGCGGTGACAGTTCGGAAATTACCGCTAAGTTAAGCAATACCATGCACAATAATAGCTTAAAGGAGCTTCATAAGCTATCAGTAAGCTTCATTATTACCATGATATAATGATATTTTCATGTCATCATTCCTCCTTTTTAATGAGAAGAATAATTGATATTTTGGTAATTAGGCTGTTCACATGTGGTTCTGTAGACTTTATACGCATTTATGAACATTGTGAAGAACTTTAGTACATGTTGGTTTCCTTACGATATATTCTATCGCAGTAATGTTATCTTTTGTACCGTTAGAGGTGTGTGACAATTACTATAGTCAATGTTGCGAGTGGATTCGAACTCAAGACCTCCGGATAAGGTAACTAAATCATAATTAATAAACTATCACTGTTTACTCGTCATTCTAGTGTTAGTTTTTACACATCATTCAATAGTTTTTCCTACTTAATATCTTAGTTACCCCCTCCAGCTAGGCGGAGTGACGATGTATTTAAAGCGACTCGTAGCGGCCGGATGCGAAGAGCTGAAGATGGAGCTCAGTGGCGTGCTATTGGTGAGGGCTGTGTCCAGCGGTGGACGGGAGTGCGCTGATGATGATGATGAAGATAATGACATCTTAGCTCACAATATCTGATCTATACCTACATTTTCAGTATCTGTAAATACTTAACAAGCCATGCGCCATGTAATAATGTTCTTGTCGCCATTTCCAATGTTACCACCATAGACCACGAAATTTCACGTCAGTTTGCAATCGTGCTATGTATGTATGTATAACAGAAAAAATATTGCAACATTTCAATCATAATTTAATTAGATGCGCGTTACGTACAAATAGGTCATGGACTGTTATAATTTTACAATTTAATCAAACACGTAACATCACGCTCACAATTCCCGAAGAGTTAAGCAGAGGAGTGTAGTACGCTCCCACGTTACACCAGTTTACCTAAGTACTAAATTACATATACATAGGTAATATAAATATATAATTTATCATTTCATTTGTAAAGTCAACTTGTTGAACTAGTGGCGCCACCAACAGATTTATTTTACACCTTGTTCTGGAGAACGTTATTCTAACAATACTACAGTATTTCTGTGTGTTTGCGCAACTAACGTCTACTTTTTGCATATGACGCTCGGTGGCATACGTTATTCAAGTCGGAAGTCTGTAGGGTGACTAATTCAAAATGACTGTTTGTTGACGATAGAACTAATAAATCATGTCAAGTGCGTACTCCATCTTAGATATGAGGTGTTGGTTCTTATGATTGGACCAATCCTAGTTGTTAGGAATACTTTGTGTCTAGATTTGTGATTGTAACATATACATACATGTATAATTATAGCCAAATTTCTGATTATAAAATATAATATTCCAAGTAGTGGGTGTGTTTTTTTATTTGTAATTTTATAAAACTGCCACTAATTAATTAATTTACGATACCGTTTATGAGGAATAATTTATAATTTTTGGAAGAGAACGAGTGATGCTGTAAGTAACAAAGAGTCAATTCGAGTAATTTTTTTATATATTAAGCAAAATCATGCCTGTTATCCCCGCAGAGGAGTACAATCCTTCGTTTCACCAGTTTTTATGTGTTACACTTATTTTATAACATAATATTTATTTTTATTCTATTTATGTTGTAGGATTATATTTATAGTACCTACATTTTACATTCGAGTTGCGATATTGACTGCACTTTAAGCTGCTTTGATGTAATATATCTAATAACAGCCTTGTGAAGTCTTCGGAGGCGTTCGACCGGCTTCATAAGTACCCACAATCGCTGGACGCATCCAGCGTGCGCTGTGTTTAAATTTAGAGCTGGCAACGCTTTAACAGTCCGTCCGTTGTAAAGTTCCGGCTGTTTCCCAACAGGTGGTCATTTTGAACATTTGTAACTCTATGATACAAAATGTCTATCTGTGTTGATAATCATTGGAACAATGTGGTTAAGTAGAGTCTATTACAATTGCAACTTCATTCAATGTTGTGACGTAAATCCTCAGTGCTACCTCCGAGTCTGATACTATGGCCCCATGAATGGCAATACCCTCACCGGCTATGGCATACAACATAACTGGTGAACCATGAGGCTGTACTATAGGGTAAAAGCCGGATAGTTGCCCCACTTTTCAAACAAGCTCTGTTATTAAAGATATGAACTTGCTACTTTATTATTCAAAGTGTATATCAAAACATGGGTCCTTGATCTTCTATAGGAGCCCGTTGTTTTTACCTATAAATAATATTGGTTTTAACTCAATCCAGTGTCATTTGACCTCTAAACAATGGGATACTTGCCTACTTTGGCGGATAGTAGCCTAACGTTAAAATGCTTTGGCGGATACTTGCCTCATGTGAGGATAGACGCCTCATTATGCTTTTTTCATATAGAAAATGAAAGTAACATCACGCCTGTGATCCCCGAAGAGGTAGGCAGAGGAATGAAGAACACTCCCACGTTCCACCAGTTAGTTTTACGTCCCATTATTGAATAGGTGGTGGAGCCTATTGCCATACACCAGGCACATATCCAGACTCCGAGCCATTATAGAAAATCTAAATTAGAAAATGTAGTAGTGCCCGACCCGGGAATAGAACCCAGGACCTCCCGTTCGGCAGTCGCACTTGCAACCAACACGACCAACGAGGCAGTCATATATAGAAAATAACTTGTTTTAATATAATTAATCAGTCTTTATTATTTACTTCAATATTTTATTAAGTACTAAGTACTTTTAATAAGTCAAAGTGAAATTAAAATAATAAAATTACAACAAAAATAGATTTTCAACTGGTAATTAGGTATCCCAATTCCGAATTATTAATAAAATGTGTTTATTCTTGAGTTGGATATTGCTTTCATCCATATTGAAAATTCTATCTGGCTTATCCCGCAAATTATTATCAGTTGATAATCCCTCAGCTTGTCTCAAAACTCTTTCAGGAATTCTTTCAAAAAAGCTTTTCATCCACTGCGGTCCAGCCATTACAGTTTCATTGTTAAAATTGTGCGTCAACCCCATCTTTTCGGCAAACTGATAGCCTAATTGACGAATTATGCTCCTTACAGGAGAACATCCTACGTCTTCCAGCTTTAAGTAACTTCACGCCTGTAATCCCCGAAGAGGTAGGCAGAGGAATGTAGAACATTCCCACGTTTCACCAGTTAC
>DWFO01004704.1:0-11130 GCA_018246595.1 Mimoniades nurscia nurscia
CAACACGGCACCTCGCAAGTGGTTACCTCCAATGTATGTATTACGAACAAACGATTCAATTTAATAAAATTGCTATAATCTTTAAGACGAACTTGCGTCCGTGGCTTCTCAAAATTAATACATTTTAGTTCGAACAGTCCGTACAAATGCAAACATCAAATAAAATACGGAACCCCCAGTAGCTCGGTATACACCGCAATTATTTAAATAATAATCGAAATAAGCAAAGAAAATAATATATTGTTTTTTATCGCTTTGTTCCTAGAACGTGCTTTTCGGTTGAATTTTAGGTAGTTAAACGTGTAGGTATACCATGTAAAGGACCACCGCTACATATATTCCTGACTTGAAATAAATGTTACAACAGCAATTTAAGTTTCGGTATGAAGGAAGTGGTTACCAGACAGACCAGACCAGCTCAGTCTAGAAGAGTAGCGACGCATCTGTACTAAGCTTCGCATAGTACAGATACCAAGAAGTAGTAACGACACCCAGGCTTACTATTTATTTATTTACTTAATAGAGTATGTTAATCTTCTAATAGAGTATGTTAATCTTCTAATAGAGTATGTTTATCTTAATTTGTTAATTGAATAATTTATTTATATTTACAGGAGAATTCTCGCCAAGAGCTAAGCCCGATAACAACGATGTCTGAACAAACGGTCGGACCCAATGAGGTAGCCCAAATATCGGAGCCGGTTGTCGAAACGACGACAGGCACGACAACGGCCGCGACGACAACAACAACCACGTCCACTTCGACATCCACAACAACCACGAGCACAACGACAACTACCACGACCACCACGACAACGCCTAAGCCGACGACCACGCTGGAGCCGACAAAGTACTGCATCGTGAAGAAACCGGAGAGTGATGATGAAGCGCAGTACATTAAGATGGGTGAAACCAGACGTGTGAGTTTATATGTTTTATAGATAGAAAAAACATTTCAATAAGTTTTCGTTACACAATGATAAATAAACATTATTTTAGAGTGAACAATTAATTTGATAGCTTGAGTAATTGACGTAAATTGCACTATTATCATTTCGAAGCGGTTCATCCTGTGGCTGGAATGAGATCAGAACTAAGCAGAGAGTGTTAAACAGTTGCGAAATAATGATATACCTACTCATAATCATTATTTTATTAGTTGTACCGATCAGCGGAGCTCGCGGAATGCACGGATCTTTGCGTGTGCGAGGCGTCCCTCCAAGTGTCGTGTAAGGTGGCCTGCGTGCCTCGCGCGCCGTGCTCCTCGCGCCTTGCTCACTACTCCCACGCTGCCCCAGCGTACCAAGCGTACCGCGGCCGGTGCTACTGCTACTCCGGCTCCTTCATCTGCATGAGACCAAACCCTGGTGAGTTACATTTTATAATTTTCTTTAACAGCATAATTCGATACAATGTCAATCAAAGGAAGAAATTACTTCATGATTTCATGAGTTGAAATATGGTCTCAATGTTAATGTCTTTGCGTTTAATTCCCAGTCAGTCATTTGTGTGGAGCTTGGATGTATTCACATATTTCTGGGTGCAAAGAACTAGTAAGAAAGGGACCCCGCGTGATTCATTATTTTCATCCCAGGAGAATATAAGCTTCCTGAAGGAGTGTACCTGCTCCTGGGCTTTAGCGCCGTGGACGAGGCTCTGCTGAGACCGCACACGGGGCTCGGCGCTGAAGACGCCGTCCGTCTACTGCAGCAATATCTGTATACTGTGCACAGTGATGGGGTACGGATATTCGAGATCTTATTTTAAAAACACCTATCTTTATCAGTTAGTCAAATGACTAAATTTCTCTATAAATAAAGTTCTTTCAAAACAGCCTTATCAGATCGTATTTATGATCAATCTATTCTTCATTCTAGAAGAATAGTTGTTTACTGATGTATTGAAGCTATACGTTGTTTTGATCGAGAACATTTTCTTTTGCCAAATGCGTCGAGTTGAAAGGTTATAAGTGATAATTTAAGCCCGGTGTAGTGCAATAAGCTCACCACCTATTCCATGATGAGACGTAAACGTAACTGGTATGCACTACACTCCTCTGTCTACCTCCGAGGAGATAACACACATGATGTTGCGTTTTTTTAAATATCTTTTTACCAATAATAAATGTCGGACCAAACTGTTAATTCTATCTCATTAAATGTTACCAGCGTGGTAAACGGAATCATTAGAATATGTGCTTAATTATGTTTTCAATGTAATATACATTCCAGACGAACTGCACGCTAACGCTGTTTAATATAAGCAACGAGAATGTGATCATATCGGCCAGTGTCCCGCCCAGGGAACAGGAAGTCTTGAGGGATGCCGGCGAAGCTCTGCTGGACAGAGAGAAGGTAGGATTTCAATGGCCCTGACCGTAGTCTGATAATATGAGGCTTTTAAAACTTTTTGATGTGAACCTTTATACATATAACAAAATTTGAAATTTTAGTAGACACACACATACGAAATATCGATTAACTACAGTGAGTGGAACCAAATTTATTATTATAAATAGCGGATAAACAAAATCTGCACAAACGCAACAAAAATCTTGCTATTATCAAATAAATCTCTACTGTCTCTAATAAAGTTTGACTAAAATTGTCCTGGTAGAACACATTCGAAATTGAAGAAAAATCTTTTCTGAAACATTCGTTTCTAAAACGTCAATTACAAAAACATAATTATAATTACAACTTCAGAATATTTGTTAACGTCTGGTAAAAACTTTACGATGTTCCAGGAGGAGTGCATCGACGTCCTCAAGATTGTGAAATCGCGCATCAATTCCCAACACGAGGACATCTCTTCCCATCTCCTGCTCTCCATTTTCAAAATTGCCGAAGTCGACGTGGTGTACCCGGCTCCGCCCAGCTCCGCTATCGGTAGCCATAAGCCCGACAAAAACATATACATCCTCATATTTCTCATCACCATCCTTTACTACTTCAAGGAAACCTCCTCATGCCTCCTCGGCGTGTCGATTCTCAAGAATATTGTCAATTGTCTATCGAATTTATTCGATACTAGATTAAGAAGCACTAAAGGATATTCCACTTCTATTTCTTTAGACGTTGTTCCTTTCTCTAAGAAAAAATATATTTTGAATGATGATAATAATAATAATGACAATTTTTTATCTATTTTTAAATGTTACGAAGAATTTATTGATAATGGTACAGTAGCTGTTGTAGATGACATGTATAATGAGCACAGAGCACTCGCTTTAGGTAAAGCACAAATCAAACATATCACAAATGAGAATGTTATAGATGTAAGTGACTTAGAGATAAATAATTATAATCGTAAGGAAATTAAACATATCATAAATGCTGTGAGTATTACAATATGTAATTATTTAAATGAACTTGTTGCTGATGCAATTGTACCTAAATATTTTTCTAGTGATGTGTATTACAAAATTGGATGTACTATTATAATTGATTCGGAGAAGCTTTTCGGTGATTTATGTTTTGGAAAAATCGCGTCCTCTTCTTATGGGATTGTAAAATCCGTTAGCTTAGGATTGACTCTAGTAGTAGTATGAAGACTGAGATGATAACTAAACATATCATAGTTAAGTGTATTTCATTTTATTTTCGACTTAGAACTGGTGCTTGTAGGTCGATCTCAAAGGCTGGGTTTTGTAAATAAATGTACTACGCCTTTTTACACTGTTAGCGTTTCTTTCTAACTTTATGTCAGCGTAAACCGCTTCTGTGTTACAGACATTGATACATGCTTTGCCGATTGTTTAATATACTGTAGCTTTTAAAAACAAAGGTAACCTCACGCCTGTAATCTCCGAAGAGGTATGCAGGGAGCAGTACACTCCCATAGCTTGTATGTCACCATAATTACACTTACTCATTCATATTTATTTATTTTATAAATTAAAATTTCTCAAATTAACGCAAAACAATATTTTGTTTCACTCTGCATTGTTGTATTCCAGTTTGACTAATGTGATACATATCTATCGCACTCCTGAAATGTTTACAAAATGCATTTCAATCAAATCTCTGGATTTGGGATTCATTTGTTTTTTCTTAGTTATATTTTTTTTTAAATTTACATTGTCTGTGACACATGAATGCGTACTCTATATTGCTATGTTGCGTTAGGGGTTAATGTGGTGTAGTATCACATACGCCTTCTGTTAGATATAATATGTGTACGTAGAGGTTACGAATCAATGTGAATGCACTACTAGCGACACGCGTTGCGGCGGTATGTGCGTCCGTTGCTTTCCGAATCATCATTCTTATTTTCGCTGAGTCTACAGCGTTAAAATGCTGTACAAATTTATAATCTGCTTACGGCGTTTCGTCTTCGTCACCAGCAACCATTTTATTACTGTTAAAGGCATGGCTACTGTCAGAATGAGAAGGGTTGAGGGTCTAGTGTGCTGGTCAATATTTGTTGTTACTTTTGACAGCTTTAATTATTTGTGAGTAAAACATTAAGGATATCTTCACATTACAGCACTACATCTATATAAATGTATAGGCGTTGTCCAATTAACCTTTATTTACATAGTTTTATGCCATATATAAAATTAAATTCTCCCATCGTACTTGACGCATTTCACGAAGACACGACAGATCTCATTGTTTATTTAGTTGATTAGAACCTATAATACTTATTATAACTTATTCATTTTAACACAAACAGGTACCAAACTAATTACACTACAGTGATATTGTTACAAATACTTAATACTACCTATAGATACTTAATAGAATCGATATTGGTAATTTAATTCGCTTTCGCTACGAAATGATTCGAAAAGCCACGATCGCTCCGTCAGGCGCATTTGTTACATTAGACAACACTAATTTGAATGTTAAAAATTAACCTTGATATTTTAAGTACGAGGTATGTAATGTTTTGAATTGGTAAAGAGAGAAGCTTTAATTTGACGTAGATATAGTTGTTTGTGTTCTAAAGAGTTTTAACGAATTAGTGAACATGTTTAATTAGGTAATGTTGTGTACTGTCTAGAATACCTGTGTCGTTGTGTGTCGATCTTTAGATGTTGTTACATTTCAAGTAAGCGCATTTCCAAATTTTAACAACCCAATTATTGAGAAACTTTCGTAAAGGCATTAGTATACAGCCTTTTATAATACATAATTCTATTAAGATATAAATAAACTGTCCTCTAAACTAATCGATCAAAGCACACACCGCTTTCGATGGCGAACAGTTCAAGTCACTTCGGCGCAATGTTGCCATGTTGTATGATCTGGAACGTTCAAATCTAAAAGTCAAACTTTAATGCTGTTATTGTAACAAAGTTCCATTAAAATTTTAACTATTACCAAACTATATTCTTTATTCCGCACAGTATCTATTTTCTGCAAACTCACTCTCGTGAAATGCAGACCACTCTATCCGGCTTCATTTTTTTCTCCATTTCAATACTTTAGTAACTTCTTTGAGGATAAAGTATGACTTAAGGCTCTGTAAACGAACGAAATTAAACAATCGACAGGGTTAACTTTTGCTGCCGATTAGAGTCCAGACACCAATGTCGAAAATTACCGAGTATTTGTATAATGACAGTCAGCAGTGAAGTTAAAATCGAGAAGAAAAACTACTTTTACTGTATTCATAAAAATAAATGCAAAAATCAAAATACGCAATATTTTTTTATATAGGCAATTATTATCTATTGACATATTGTGTAACGTGATGATTTTTTTATATATTTTTATGTGGAAATTATGATAAATTACCGAAACAATTTCGAATGTTCCATTAAATTATGCGGTTACACCGTTCTAAAATTATTTTTTTTTAAGTATACGTCTAAACTTTGCTACCGAACGCTATATCGACATGCCGGATTCTGGCCTATTTGAAATCCGTAAACAAAATAAGCACCATAAGCACTAAGCAAGGTGGTTTGCGCGCCAAATGTATTTAATTGAATTCTCCACGTCGCTCTCGAATGTTAAGCGATATACTTGTAACTATTACATTTTTTAAACTATTTATTCACTTAATATAATTTTCGTTATAAATCTAATTTTATTATTTCAGTGTATTATTTCATTACTATTATAGAGCCTTAAAGGCAGAAATTATTATGAAATGTAGGACATTAGAATTTATTTATTTATTTAGAAAATATTATTTTGTGTATTTTAATATTATTTCTGTATTTTTATTAACAACAAAAACGTAAAAAATGTTGCATATTCATACTTGTGATTGCCTTAAAACAACGATCACTTTTTTATGTAAAAAGCACAAAAGATTTTTTGTGTGTCCAAAGAGTTTACCGTAAATATAACAAGAGCAAGGCGCATATGACATATTCTGCCTTGATACGATAAAAACATCTCAATCGTTATATAACAAAAAATTTATTCAATGCACAAGAATGTTTTAATTATCCTTATTTTTTGTATTTATGTGTTGTATTGTATACATCTATTATTATAATAGACCACGTTAACAGTCACATAATGTAATAATTAATATAATGAAATGTAGATTATAATATTATATACATACATATCAATTTAGAAAATCTATATGTGTATAGGTGTATTTAGATAAATTTTTTGGTAGGATCTATAGAATATTTTACTACATTAGGTGTCGAATGTCTATTAACATGATGCGCTTTCTGTCGATGCTTATATATTCTCATCTGTCGATATAAATATTATCATCAATTATCCCCGTCATAATCGTACACCATTTCCTAACACACTTGGACATTTATAATTTCCCAGAACAGTAATATCAACGCTACCCTAACCGAGTAAGTAACAAACCTAATAAACCTTAGAAAACATTATGGAAAAACTAAGGTACCTATATAAGTTGCGTCACGATGTGGTCCTTCAGCGTTGTAACTAGTATTATAAATTTATTTATTGATTCTGGGAATAAAATACACTAGTGAAAATTAAGTACCAATTTTGTCATAGATAATTATTTATATTAAATTATTATATTTTTTTTACTTTAATATACATATAATTTTTTCCTTGCCATTCTGTCCTCAACAAGAATAACATGAGTTTTTTTTTAAATGTAAATATTGTAATTTATTTCATTAATACGCTCGCATACTGAAAACAACTCAACATTTAAAATTTAATCCATTATATACATACATAATTATGATAAGTAAATGTGTAAAGTAAGTATTCCATTCATTTTACCAAAATTCTATTTAATGATGTTCCCACGTTACTATATGCTTGATAGCATTTAATAAATAATTAAAACAAATAAGTGGACGAATAATTTACGAAATTTTTTGAACCGCCAATTACCTGGAAACATTCAATGAATATAGCGTTTGTTATGTCATAAGACAAGCGATCCATGTCAAATGAAATGAAGTTACAGATTTCAATTCCTAATGAAGTTACAGATAATATGACTATATTTCATTCCTGGGAACATTCAACGATTAATTTCGTAATTTCCGTACAGTCACTGATCCGTTCAAAAAGCGTAATTACCTTTCCCCCTTCCACTTCTACGCTCACCGCACGCCTCTATATTTTTCAACATTCTTCATATTCCATTTTTTTTTTCATCATAAGCACAAAATGTTATATCGAATATTTGTAATTTTTAATGTTAGAAAAAATTAAAATTTATAAAAATAACGAAAAGCAAATAAAGTATGCCTTGTATGTTGTATAGTTCGTGTCGAGTTAACGTGGTCATATCACTATTTGAGCAATTAAGCGAAATTGATTCTAACGATACATATCAATGAAGCTCAATTTTGTACCTATTGTATTTCTAGCGTACATGTTGCAAAGCAAATGCATTATATCTTTACGTAGATTAGATATAGATTAGTAGTAGCTAAAAAATATTGATACATAACTAAATAGCAATGAAATGTTCTTATATTCTTTTATTACTTGATTTCATTACATTATACTACATTATTTTTAAACTTAAAACATTACGACAGCTGTTAACCTAAGTTAACAAGATGCATGGAACTTTACATGTACATAAAAAAATATAATTCATGTTAATGAAATCTAAAACACTTTAAAATAAACAATTTACGCAACCAACTATCTCACACACTGTTCAAGAAACTGCATTTTATTTATTTTAACACACGTATGTATTTTGAACATTCACATAGATATAATACATTCAGTTAAACGAAGACGATAGTATTTATTTACAAATTCTATAACAAGAATGATATTAATGGCTTAATCACGATTATTTTAATTTTCCGCAAAAAAATATTACATTTAAAACGAATTAAACGAAAATAAAATATTATTTACATGAAAGAAAAATTAAAACCTAATGTGAAAAAGTTTTCCTTGTAGATATTACATGTTATGGTTAATTATGAAATTTGTGACTATATTATTATAAATGAAACTGATACATATATAACAACTGGCCGTTAATATAAATGATCTTTACGTATCAGCACGGTACCACAATGACATACATAGGAGTATAAACAATGTTTATTATATATAATAAACAAAATTGCACAAAGCGCTTACTACGTTACGATTGATAAAAATTGTCACTGTAGAATCATGCGAACGATAATACAATATAATAATTTTTTATAGGTCGCGTAGAAATTTAAGATGTTCAATTTACGCGTAAACATATTTTATTAACTCAAGTTCTTGTTATACTTTAGTTTTATTCCGTAAGGTTAATACTAAGTTATTC
This sequence comes from Mimoniades nurscia nurscia, assembly GCA_018246595.1. Classification (NCBI taxonomy): domain Eukaryota; kingdom Metazoa; phylum Arthropoda; class Insecta; order Lepidoptera; family Hesperiidae; genus Mimoniades; species Mimoniades nurscia. The sequence continues at coordinate 8,704 of DWFO01004704.1, forward strand.
CCATATTTATATCACAACGCACTGGATAAAAATAGTATTCTTTTCGGAATTATTCCGATGTCCAGATGAACATCTATCATGCCCAGACGTGGGACATAATATGTAGGTTGTATTCGTCAAACATATATCGGATATATACATAATATATGTACTTATTTATTGTGTGTTAGGAAAATTTACTGTGAAAACGACTACGTAGATTCAATGTATAGCAATGTTTAATTATATATTGATAAATAATTAATAGGTAATTTAATAATATTTAATATCGGTTTGGATAATAATGGAAGTTTTTTTCTTTTAATGCACTCGAAAATGTAATTTTTAACACATTATGAACTTATTGATTCAAACCGTCCATTGATCGCTCTCGTTATAAGCCACAATATAAAGTTTTCTTTTTTTATATCGGCCTCAATTATTATCGTTCGAGTTAGGTATGTGATGTGACAGTTTGTGACCGGCATATTAGATTATTCATTTATTATATTACTATGGGGATTGCAAAACAAACAAGGATTTAATAAATAGTTTGTAAATATTAAACAAAATCAGAAAAGAAAATTTTACTATATACATATATACGCATCTTAAACCACTGCTGTTGACGGGTAGCAATGCAAAAAACTTTTTGTTAATTAAAATACTTTCATTGATCACGATTTTCGGAGACTAGATTTCCGTGTCTTTTTAATTATTACATGCGGATGTTCGGTAACTATTGTATCTGAATATTCTGAAACTATTTGATCTGATTGTCAATTGAAGCTTCATTATGTTTTTCAACAACCATCACAGTATCATTAAACAATCCCAAGCCAAAATAAGTATTATATTGTGAAATATAACCGTAGTAAGCAACTGGCGATGAATTCCAAACCGATATTGAAATACAAAAAATAAAATGTGAATTCACAGCACTGTAGTGATATGCGTAACTGAGCTTCTAACAGAGTACATATTTGTTTTATACACTATTACATACGTACATTAAATCTAATATTGTATTATTTACCCACTCCCATGGTGATTGTCGTTTTGTTGTAGCTAATAAAGAGATTTCTATAAAAGTGTTGTCGATGGTTTTTTTCCGTATCTATAACATAACACAGACTATAACATCATCATGTTTAAACTGTCACAATTACACGTAAAGTTTCATTGTTAAGATAACACAGGTTTCACTATATCCTATATACTAAGGGAAATCTGTACCTATTGTTTACATAAATATATTAATTGATAAAATATTTATGACGTTATTAATAGTACAAACTATAAGGCACCGATAAAATAATATTTTTATAATGGGTGTTTTTTGAGAATCTGCTGGGAACTATTCATGCGAGGTGTTAAATGCATTGTTAATGCTATTGAGACTTCAATTCGATTCGATGCTCCGTAATAATATTTACGTCTACAACCTCAATATGAATCCGGCTACCATGAGTTAAATATAATGAAGACTTGACGTTTACGCCCGTATACAAAAGGTGCACATAATATCATAATTATGCTTGGATGTCAATTTCTTTAAAATAACTAACTTTTGATGTAAATCATACCTAAATTTCCCTTAAAAATGAAACTGAATATTTTATTGAAAATCTTATAACAAGCACACTCTATACTTGTCGCATTAAATTTATTAACTATTCAATACCTACTAACGTTGTATAACAATGTCAACATGAAACAGCAATTTAACGTTTTTTTTATATTTTTAAAATTCGCAACCATTTTTAATTTTATAAGAATGATTGTATTCAACCATATTCTTAATCAAAGTGATAGATGTCACTGTATTCATTTTAAAAAAGTCTAGAATATTTTTTTCTTACGATCATAGATGTCGCTGTCGCCAGTTTAAAACTCGCAATCATTTTTTTGATGTTCAGAGTTAAAGAATATAATCTCACGTGCGAGTACCTAGGACGTCATAAATAGTCAGCAGATTTATTGTAGAATTTGCTATCCAGATGCTACATAAATTAATCCTTATGTTAATAATACAGCGTTCCAGATCAGACGAGAGTATAGAATAGTTGTACCTATATGTATTTGCATAATAAAAATATGTTCTTTTGAATACGCCTGGGCTCCCAAGCAGAGCAATAATTCTAAACCTATGTTTAAAAATTAACATTTTATTTCTGAAAATAACTAACTATTGAACGAAACAATGATACTTTACTTAATAGGTGATATTTGACAAAGAGAGCTCTGGGTAAAACAAACACCAATAATTACAAGGATTTTTAATTATCGGTCCATTCGTTGGCGAAGGCTGGGTTTATTACAAAATTTCAATATGTAATTTCAAAATATTAGTTATTACATATATTTTGAATACTCGACTGCCTCGTTGGTCGTGTTGGTTGCGAGTGCGACTGCCGAACGGGAGGTCCTGGGTTCGATTCCCGGGTC
>DWFO01004705.1:0-11130 GCA_018246595.1 Mimoniades nurscia nurscia
ATTTTCTAGTAGTGGCTCGGAGTCTGGATAAGTGCCCGGTATATGGCAATAGGCTCACCACCTATTCCATCGTAGGATTTTAAAAAGTAACTGGTGAAACGTGGGAGTTTTCTACATTCCTCTGCCTACCTCTTCGGGGATTACAGGCCTGAGGTTACTTTTTTAAAATTCTACACAAATAATAAATGAGACGAAAGTAAAAAAACTTGGACCAATTGTTTTAAGAACCGATAAGTAAACTTCCCGCCGCTATCAAGCTTAACTATGACGTTATTGTATTTTTAGTTAACTAGTAAAACTGTATTGATCTGACTAAACATAGACTTTAAAATATTCATTTCTGGTTCTAAATATTATGTGGCTTACTAGCAATTATTAAATTACAGTTTAAAAAAAATCTTAACACAAAATTCTTATATGTTAGAAATTATACATCCATTTCAAGATGTGTTTCTGTTAACAGGAAACTGAACAACAAAGAAAACCAATGAGCGTAGAATATTCCAGAAAATCTCAATTACCCAGAGCGTAATTAAAATTGTAATAAAAACGTGGCTTGATTGAATTTGACGTATAAATTTAAACGTTTAAATTTGACGTATAAATTTGTAAAAACTCGGCTTCGTAATCCAATCCGTTGAGAATCTAATAGATATTTAATACTTTTATTTTATTGTTTAAAAAAGGTTGTTTAAGTTTGTTTTGAATTATTTTATTACAGATATAATAAATAAGTAAAAAAAATACCTATTATTGTTCAAAGTCGCACAGTTGACGTCACCGAACTTGTTGCTGTACTATCATTGTTGCTGGGCAGTCGATATAATAAAGTGCATCTCTATGTATCATAAAGAATTATTTACCAATTATTATCGTTGTATACCCGCTTTTACCCGAAGGACCGGAGTCGTCTTGATTGCACGCCGGGAGCTACCAAAGCAATTAATCACAATTCTGAGGCCGATGTACATCTCGTCATATTGAGACAAGAAATATTTTTAATTGATCACATCATGATGAAGTTGGCACGATTCGTCTTTCAAGATATTTAATTTTCATTCAAACTAAGTTGTTTACAAAATACATTACAGTGCCATTAAATCCCATGAAAATAACAAATATAAGTAGGTACAAATTTGTATACAAAGATCACATAGGTACAAACTTTTCAATCCATAAGATTGGGATTTAAATAGCTTTGAGTCGAAGACAGTCAATCGTCGACGTGTCTAGTGGTGCCAGGTACGTAACTCGTAACATCACTACTGTAATCCCCGAAGAGTTAGGCAGAGGAGTGTAGTACACTCGCACGTTTCACTAGATACGTTTACGTCCCATTATGCGATTGGTTGTGAGACTATTGCCACACACCGGGCACATATCCAGACTCCGAGCCGCTACTAGAAAATCTAAGTTAGAAAAATCCAATAGTACTCGACCCGGGATTTGAGCCCAGGACCTCTCGATCGGCAATCGCAACACGACCAGCGAGACCGGCAGTTAGTGATGGTAATCAACCAGCTTTAATTGAACCGTCCAGTTTGCTAGAACTTTCTTCTATAAAATCGTTACATTTCGTAGCTTTCACTGGCAATAACAAATAAACATAATATCATTCACAACCAAGTAACAAACATAAAAATGTATGTATCTAAGAAATCTCAGTATTCGCCGAGCATAATGCTTTTAGATATCAAGTGTAAACATAACAGTCATGAATGGAATATTGTAACAGCCGGTGAAGATTAGGGTTGTAATAATACAATACGAATGTACAGTATTCAGTAACAGTATTTCTACAATTATCAAATATATTCTCTGAAACAAGCGGGGAAGGGAAATAAAGACAATGCAGGGATTACGGTTGAACAATGTAGTTATGTAGGTAATATATGAGTATGCAGCCACCAGGTCTCTTAAAATTCTCAGCTTTGATACCTAAATGAAAAGGTATTGGTAATAAATATACCTCTGGTTAATTTTCATACATTACATACTTATACATTGAGATGGAATCTAAAAAATCCCAACGGACTGTAATCTAATAACTCGTAGGTTTGGCGACGTGTACCGAAGAGATTTGTACGTAAAGTGTTCGCGCCTTCACTATAAAGACCCGTGCTCGGACGCAGGTAATTTGAATTTTCACAATCAAAGAGTAATGTTAATGTTGATTCGGTACTTGCTAAAAATGTACATTTCATATCGGTCGATGAATAATATGTGTCCAGTACATGTCTCCAGTAATCCCTACTAAGGAGACTCATGTCCAGCAATTGCACGGGAAAAGGATCGCCGTCACGATAAATAATATCTACATAAACTTAACCCTTCGCGGTCGACACGGTCTTCTATGAAGATATTAGGCTTCCACACCGATACTGGAATACACGCACAGTATAACGATACCCGTATCGCGGTTCATAACTCATCGCCTCGATCGCCATAACTTCGTATTATGTCCTGTTGCGAAACCGCTGACCTTCGTTCCCCACAAATTTCCCATGGTATATTAGACATATCGGCATCCGTGATATATTTGGTGCGTTTATGAAGATAACAGCTTTCGATATAGCTCTTAAATTGAATATCCACAAGAGCGTGTGAACGAATACAGCGGATTAAATAAAATAGCGCGACTTTTATGTGACTTTTTAGATTAATAGATTGAAAATGTACAATGCTTTCTAAATCAATAGTGTTAGTCAATTTATTCCTTTAGGCTATTACTCTTTTAGGGTGTTTTAATAAATACGTTATCTCAATGGAAACTTGAGTACTCGTAGATAAAAATGATTTCATAACTATTAAGTCCGCAGTAAAAGCGATAATAAATACATATAACCATCAAGTAATATTTGCAGTTCAATGGCTATGCAAAACGTATTTCTTACTGCAAATCTACAATCTTTCTCTAAAAGATCAGGCAGGCACTGAAACCAAACACGCACAAGAACCATATATTATATTCGCTGATATTTTAACACAGTTCAAAATAACGCCGGGTATACCTACATATGTATAACGGAGCAAATTCTATAGGATAACCAAAAATATATTTTGCAAACATGCAACTCATTTCTCATCGAACTGTTTTGACGTAAATATATATGCGTATCCCATATTATATGTTTTCCCACAATCATATCATTAACTTAATGCGACTACTGAATTCGCTTAAACCGATCTACCCTTGCAATCTACATGGCATTACGAGTCCTATATCCATTAAGATAAAGCGTGTTTTTGATTGCTCGGACGCGTCCAGTCGTTATCGTGGACTATCCCGTATTAAAATAGGGGATGATTTCATCTATCGCAAGCAATTTCTAAATTACATTTCGTAGGCTTCAAGGTGCCGGCAAATGGAGCGCGTTTGATTACCTCATTTTTCAAGGTTTTTTTCATTGGAAACCTAGATTTAAGGAACTGTTCCAGCAAATCCAGTGAAGCGTTTTATAGGGGTTATATTGATTGCAATTTCAATTCTATACATTACGTTGATCACCTTTCTATATAGATCCTTATTGGCCAATAGCGACCCTTTTTTACCGCACCACTTACGGAAATATGAACTTTGATCCACACAGACTGATTTCTTCTCTGACTTTATCCTCTGGAATACGACAATGGTAATCATATAAAACGAGCTTACTTGCGGCCCATTCTATTCACTATATGACACGGAATCTATAGTTGAAACATATCCTTGGTTTTGTTTTTGTGGACTTACATAATATGGTCATTCGTCTTTTTGCTTCCAATGCTTGTGCCCGAGTTTTTTTATACGTTTTAATTATTATCAGCATAAATAACTTAATGTAACAATGTGCATTAACATTAGCTGGACTGTTAAATAGTTAAATATAGTATGTATGTAAATGTACTTGGTATACAGCGTTATGTTTACAAAAACTGCTAAATGTTTTAAATAATTGAATGCAGATGAATTAACTTCTAGCATTACAATATATCCTTTTAGAAGACGTGCAATATTTGTCTTGAAGGTATCAGACTCCAAAATCCTAATCTTGACAGAATTTACTACTTGCAACAACACATTTGGGCCACTGTCTTGGAAAAACAAAGTACTCGTACACATTCAAAATCTAGGTGACTGCGGATTTTTTTTAATCAGAACATACAGATATACATCGATAAATCGGTTTCTGTTCAAGAGTTTTAATATCTTATAAGCTAAGACATTAAGTGAGACCTAATTCAGTTGTTGGACGGAGTAGCTAAGACTGAGAATTACGAAACGTTTCCATGCGTCGAAAATGGATTAAGACTTTTAAATGTTGCATAGTTAGTAGCATTTAAAACTTTCTTAGTAGTATTTATGACACCTGATTTATTAGTTAATTCATCTACTAAACTACTAAGGAAACTTTTAACATAGTAAATTCCGCTTTCTTAAGTCAGTACACGGGCTACAATGACGATTCAAATCCACCTTCAACCTGAGTATATTTTTTCATGTACAAAACACGGTTTCTAAATGAGATAGTACGACAAAAGTACAATACGGACGTATATTTACATAAAGTATCATCACGCCTGTAATCCCCGAAGAAGTAGGCAGGGGAATGTAGAACCAGTTACGTTTCCACCTCATTATGGAATAAGTGGTGAGTCTATTGGCATACACTGGGCACATATCCAAACTCCGAGCCACTACTAGAAAATCTAAATTAGAATAATTTTGTAGTGCCCGACCCGGGAATCGAACCCAGGACCTCCCGATCGGCAGTCAAATTTGCAACCAACACGACCAACGAGGCAGTCTACGTATATGTACATATGTAGATTATTAGCTGTCTGGTTATCATAACACAAATTCTCTTGATGCTTGCTTTGGATTCCAATGGCTGTTTTCAGATATGTCCCAAGATATTATTATGTTTACATGGAGCGAATGTGAAACTTAGGTACTTACACGTATTATTATTTCAGCTGATTTAGAAACTGCATAGATCAAGGTTATCAATTTGTAAGCTAGCCAAAAGCAGTCTAAATTTGAGGCCCTAAGATTAAAGATGTTAGTGAAGGAATATGAATCCAAAGACTGGCACATGGCCAGTGTTTAGTCATATTAATAATAATGAAACGGAAAGAAATAGTTTGGTAGTCTTTTTCTAAATCATATATTTGTAAAGTATAAAGGTTATCGTGTAACAATACCAAGTAACATAGGCACCGATTAAAACAAATAATTAGTTAATCAGAACGCGAAAACTGATAAATGATTAGAATGTAATGTTATATATTTGATAAGTAACTGGTAAAACGTGGGAATGTTCTACATTCCTCTGCCTACCTCTTCGGGGATTACAGGCGTGAAGTTACTTTATATATTTGATATATTATATTATTTACTAATATATAATTGACGAGGCTAATTGAAATTATTACTCAATATTTCATGACAATATCTATTTTTAATATGTTTCCAAATAGACAATTGAGAATTATAGTGATACGAAGGCAATATAAAGTTAATGCTGATTGAGCCAAACATTTCTGGAGCGTAATGTTAGTATTTTGTTAAATTAGAAATTCAATTTTAATAACCTTTCCCTACTTAGTCTCATTGTAACTAATGAACGAAAACGGTTTAGCCCATTTTAATCCAGTTTGAAATCATAATTAGTGCGTCCAATTAAGTTAATTAAGTCTGAGGACGCTAGGCCCTCGGCATCGTTACAGATACTCCGCAGGAATATCATTTTTATCAACAATTTTCATCTTAACATTCAACGCTCTTGTTGCTCCTTTAATAAATAAAATTATCAAAGTAAATTATAGAGATATGAAATTTTATAATTGATAATTTCTTTTTATGTTCACAGGTTACTGCTTATTGGTATTATGAGGATGGTAGGATCCAATTTACAACAAAGACGACGAAAGAAGCGTCAAACATATATATGTCATCAAACAGCGGTGTTTTCATCAAACTTTAAGTTTGAACAGACATTAAACAACTAAGTGGTGAAGTATTTTGGCTCAGCGCTCAATAACAATAGTTTTACGAGACAAAAGTTTAGTTCCATTTGAAATTATATACGAACGTAAGTTCCGCAGATTAGGTATGCAAAATATCAATTCCGTTCTTCTTATCCAGGAAAAAACAATTTCGAACTAAAACATCGGTTTACCAAAATTACTCGCGTAATTGAGATACGTGTTCAAAAATGTACCTAATGTACCTAATGTAGGACACATAAGCAATCTCATCCATGGACCATTTTCCCGATTTATCCTAAAGGATCAGCGAAATCAGAGCAGGATCACGCTATAGTGCGTGTTGCCCGTAATTTGCAAGATTTCGAGACTTTCCTCTACACGTACCAAGATTCATATACCGACTAAAAAACTTCTTGATCATATTCACGACCCTTAATATCTCGTTTCCTATAACTGAGGGTCGCAATAAATTGAGCATGCTAGTTTTCACTATCTTCATCTTAGTTCCTCTGCTCGTCTATAATATGTTTAACATTACAGTGTTCTTTATTTGTATCGTTATGGTCGAGGGTCGGAACCTCAGAAAATATTACTTTCCACCTCGTTACTATAAGCATCCCTGATAACGAAATTCCAAAAACGAAAAATATGTTCTTTTTTATGATCAGATGAGGAACACTAAAATATAAAATATACATTACTACTGTACTACATTATGAACTGTACAGTGACTATTCTTTGAAATTTATACAGCTTCCCTAAATTCACGGACAAAAAGCGAGCGATGGAAAAATCATCCGACCTAATATTGTCTCCAGAAGCTTCTATTCTTTGAAATAATTCACCTCTGTTGTAGCCAAAAAAGTTAATCTAAACCGCAAAGTAATTGAGATATACAATCTCTAGAAAGATAAACATGAGAAACAAATACTTGGTCACGCGATAGTGCGTGTCTCCAGCCACTTGCAGCCGAGAGGCGCCCGCACGCGATTTTTAGCCACTCGCCGTCCTCAAAATGGCGAACACGTTTGATTTATTTGTGTTGTGATTTCACCCATGTTTTTTAGTATTTAGAAGTCATGCAATACGAATTACGTTTAATATTTTTGCTTCCTTTTCTTTGAATCTATTGTGCGTTTCTTCATTCATATGATTCAAACGGGACATTGCGCCTGTATTCCCCGAAGAGGTAGGCTGAGGACTGTAGTACACTCTCATGTTTCACTAGTTACGTTTACGTCCCTACTACGAAATCGGTGCTTGAGCCTATTGCTATACAACAGATACAAATTCAAAATCCGTGCCACTACTAATATTTTGAAGTAGAAATTATGATTAGAAAAATCCCATAGTGTCCCACCCGGGATTTAATCCCAGGACGTCTTGATCAGTCGTGCCTTCTATGAACATGATCTACTAAGCAGTCAGATAATATTATATTTTTTTAATAAGAAATAACTTTTGTTTGTATTTTTTCTTCGTTATTTCACTTCTAGGTTAATTTCAACTTAAGAAAACTTTTAAATCATGCTTTTCACTCACGAGTTTCTTGGAATAACTGATACAACTATTGTTTTTACCGAAAGAATGCAGAAGATAGCTTTGCCCCGTTCATTCATTTGGTGACCCGTGGAGATCATGTGCGGGTTTTCGGGAGATATTCTTAGATTTTTAAACGAGGGGTAACATAACTTTATCTCTGCGAAAATTGACTTCAATTTCTTTTTAGTTTAATCAAAAGTGACTACGAAAATGCAGCACTGAAAATATCCAATGAAATGATAAACAAATAGTACACTGGAGTATAAAGAGCATTGAGTCGATTATCACACGGCGCTGCGCACAGCTGCGGTTGTTGGTGACCAACGGCCGCGGCGGTCCGCGGAAGAGCGGCTTTCGCGTGGATTGATTTCAATAACTTCGACCAAAATGTACCTAAACGCAACTGCACACCGCACCGATACCCGCAATAATGCGACACTTCATGTGGAACGTGATGCCGCCCCACGGGGTATCACGTGTGCATAGCGCTAAAGCACTGCGCTGAACTAACGAAGCAGCGCAGACGCTGCTCGTCCCTGCCCTCGAGCGGCGTGTGTGTGTGTATGTTATGTAACGACGAATTTTATACAAGCCAATGCAAGGTCTACGTAACATCACGCCTGTTAACCCCGAAGAGGTAGGTAGATTCTTAACAGATAAACGTCTTTCATATTGTGTTTGCGTTTTTAAGATCATGGATTCTCTGTATAATGATAAATGAATAGTGAGGAAAATAACCCGTCTTATAGTTACTTAACAAATATCATTCGAAAGTGAACAAACGAAAGGTATGTATGTTTCGGAAACGAGTAAAGCGATTTGCCTTTTGAGATGTTTTATCTAACATTAATCTCATAAAATATTTACGGACACCGAATAAAAGCGAATTACCCTTAATGAATAATAGAAACACGAAAATGTTAAAGAACCCTCACATTTTTTTTCCAATTGAGTGAGGGAGAAATGGGGTACCCGTTTTTGTACAAGACACCATTTCCTGAGGATATTATTATATTTATTACATTTGAAACTTACTGTGGCACACGAGGCTGCGGAAATAGCTATTAGGCTACATATTAGGTGTGTTCGTATGATAGGTTTGACGCCTGTACTGTTGATAAAAAATATTGTGAAATTATAAAACTTATTTTTCATAACCAAAATAATATTTTGTACTTATATTTTTTTTATTTTTTAGTATAGGTTCATTTGAACTATTGCACAAGTTGTTCGAATTCTGGTTAAGTCCGGGGTCGGGTAGTAATTGATTTTTCTAATTAAAATTTCTAAGTAGCAGCGATTCGGAATCTAGAATTGTACCCGGTGTAAGGCAATAAGTCCACCCCTTATTCCGCGATAGGACGTGAACATAACCGGGGAAACGTAAGAGCGCACTACACTCCTCTGCCTACCTCTTCGGGAATTACAGGCGTAATGTTATATTACGTTATTTGATAATATGTAAAGGAATATGTGGAATCAAATTGTACATTCCGACAAACATATTCAGAAATTAAAAGTTTGCCACAAGTGGTCAAAAAATTTAAATATTAACGATTTTCATCTCAGTCATGGCTGCAAGCGGTTTCAACTTCTGTAACTCAAGAGTAAAAGTTAAGATCCTAAAATTAATTTAATGTCATGCTCAACGGACGAATTAAGCAAGTCATGAAATTAATTAGCGACAATTTAATATTATTATTCTCTGCAACAAAAGTAATAATGAGCCTACCAAAGCTTAAGCTCTTTGTTTTAATTATTTGTTCATGACACACATTTGATTTGGCCATATTTATATTTTGAAAAAAATGTGTGTTTCGCGACCGAAGTGCGGGGCCGATGTTCTAGTTACAAAATAAATAAAATGGCAATTTTAACTTTTTACCCGTGCACGGATTTGGTTTACACGAGAACCCGGTTATATGTCCGATTATTATCCGGGCTTGTCATGTTCCACACGTTGCTGAATCCGTGCTGTTGTGTTTTATTTCAATTTTATTTACTGCTTTTTTAATGAATGTTTTTCACGTGTTCGTGTAATTGTTTTTAACAAATGTTCCTGAGACCGAACGTGTTCAACAACAGTTTGTGTAATGTATATTATATGTATATTATGTATATATCCTATGAATGTATAGTATTTATCTTTTGAATGTAATGTATAATTATATCTTACTAAGAATATGAGACTTACAAATATATTTAATTTTGTAAATTTTAATACATTTTCTATTTATGTACCATAACACAATACTTTATTATTTTTTTCATTTCCGTATAATTTTTGTTAACGGATATTTCACGGAATACGGGCAAAATTCTTCACTGTGTTTATCAATTCAATATGAAATGTCTTTTTACTATCTGAAAAAAATAAGAACCTGATAGAGAATCGAATTAATTTATTTGTCAGATACACACCTGACTAGTCAAAAGGCAAAGCTTAGATTCTCCTCGTGTCTTGATAAGTAATAGGTACGTCACAGTGCATTGTAAGCTTTTTGTTACATAACATGTTTCAGGCCACATCTAAAGCCAGAGCCGTATGTCCGCTGATATTTTCATACGATGTGACATGTTAACCGTGCATTCACAAACAACGGAATCTGCACTCTTTTTTTCCCAATGCAAATGCCCCGAATAGTGTGACAATACCTTTGTTTCACGTTTCGTTATTTGACGCTGTGGTTGAATATATTGTTAACGAACTTTATACATTTTGTAGCTAAAATTAGGTTATCAATTGTCAAATTCCACAGTAGGTATATTCTCTTCAGGCAAATTTAATTTAGAAAAGAATTACTATCGCATTCAACTCTGCCGTTAAACAGCAAGGCCTTTCATTTAAACAAGTAATTAACTTATCAAGGTAAATAATCTAGTATTAATTCAAAGTCAATACGCAAATATTAACAAGATAACTTGAGTACTTAACATCGGGAGGCCAATGTTATAATGATTGTTACAATAACATAAAAATCGCAATTCGGTCGGCGCCGACCGTAAATCCGCCGTCGCATCCGCTCGTGATATCAAGTGTCGGTTCGCGTGCGACGGAATGCGCCGCGAGCCCCGTATTGTGTGACAACTCAGTTATTTTCATTTCGGTTACAGCTTTTTTAATGAATTTTTCGTGGATTCGCTGGACATTTTTGTTTGCTGATATTTCAATTTACGCGGGAATGGAATTGAGGTGAGATTATACTCTCGCGTATCTTACATTTACACAGTAATGTTAAGTATTATCGTATATGCTTTATTAAGTTTTTATGTCTCAATACTTACCTGGCATGCTTCATCTATGGCTATTATTTCATCCGTATTTGCAATTCTGATATACATAGTATTGAAAATATTTTTAATACATTTTTGAGTTAAATTGAGCGACTTACAGTGTAAATAATAGTATCTAATAATAGTCATTAAGGGGAAAGGTTTTTGAAACGCGGACTTAACTGGGGCTTATGATTCAAAGAACTCTTGGTGTCATGACGTGCAAGATGGGTGATATTTTAGAATGTTAGAAATATGGCAATAGAGTTATACAGGGCGATATGTAAAAAGGGTTGGTGAAGGTTGTAGAATATAAAGGGCCTGTCAACGACAATTGGAACGCTA
>DWFO01004706.1:0-11130 GCA_018246595.1 Mimoniades nurscia nurscia
CCTATTCCATAGAGCAACGTAAAAGTAACTGGTGAAATGTGGAAGTGTTCAACATTCCTCTGCCTACCTCTTCGAGGATAACAGACAATGATAATGTTGCTTTTTATGGTACATCTGTTTCTGAACGCACCTATTAAGCACAAAACCAAAATATGTCCAAATGACTGGAGAACTGTTGTTTATATGAAATAAAAAATAAAGATGAAACCCGATTTTTTGTGCATACAGGATCAGTGGTCGATTACAGCGAGGTATCTTCATTAATTGGGATTTTAATAGATGACGCTACTGTACACAGGGATATTTTTTTTTAATTTTGTCCGCACATGCGCAACACTACTGACATATATCTCGGAATTGGCAACAATTTTGATTAGTCTATGGTTCTCGGCAGCCATTTGTTATCCTTTCTGAAGTTCTCGTGAGAAATCAAAGCAAAATGCTGAAAGCCACATCGGGAACGTTGGTGAACGTCCTCAAAAGGTCCTTAGTGCCGGCTGCAAGGGTTACTGCAGTAATTCCAGCAAGAAGGTCGCACGGAGGCCCCGTCGAATCCGACGAAGAATTCGACCGCAGGTTAGTGCTTGACTGAAAATTTAATGTTATGTAACTGAAAATTGTCAATTCAAGCATCATATTGATGAGCTATCTTTCATTCGGCTATTTTGTTCATTACTTCACCATGTAATTACTCAACTCTAAAAACATTCGGCCAAAATCGATATACGTAACCATGAACGCATGTATGCATGTACTTTGATATAGATAACGTGAGATAAAATAATTTTCCCGATATCCGTAAAATTTCAAATATAACATGCAATTGATCCTATCCATTCCATAAGACACGAAATGTCTTATGGTCTTCATGGTAATATATATAAAAAATACTTCTTTTTTTTTTGATTTTTCAAAACTTTTTAATTCATGTTGCACAAAGTCAACTATACTAACGGTGCATAGAACACCAGAGCATTATTTTCTCATTTATGTGACCAACTCAGAAAAACACTGAGCTTTTATGCAGTATTTTGTGGAAGTGGTGCTAGAAGTACAATTGATATATGCAAACAAAAATTAAAGTAGAATAAATATTGTAGAAGCACTGGACACTAACAAGACAGTTGATTGCAAGAAATCTGCAAAGTAAATGCTGGATGTGGTCTGATCTTTTAAAGGGTCTCTGTTTGTGAATTCCTGAGAGCTTATTAAATCTATATTAGTGGGTTTATATTCATAGCACATTAAAAAAGTTTTTCAGAGTTCAAATAATATACATTATGTGTAGGTTAGTGACTTGTACATAATAGAACATTTAAAGTTGCAAACTGAAGTTAGCTTGAACAAAACCCCAATTTACACAGACTGATCTGTATCCAGCAGTCAGACTTACATGAGTTGAGACATAATTATAATAAGTTCTACACTGGGAATACATAGTATTATATAAGCACACAGTATTAAAGGTTTGAAGTTATATCTCAGAAACTTAAGTCAACCTCATGTGCTTATGGTCATCCTGCTATAGCACAGATAAGACTAGTGATGGGGTGATTGTGGTATAATGCAGTCTACTAATAGGGAAGCACTCTTTAGTGAAACCTAAGTCAGACTGAGACAACCTGATGATGATGAATAATTAATAAGGCTGGAGATGTTAACAGTGTTATTGGTCACATTTTAGTGTATTAAACAAGTAGTGATATACCATACTAATGTTATGTTATTGTAATTGGTGATTGCAACTTCCAATACCCTACAGAGTATCTGGTAGCATAATATCCATAAAATCAACATGTCATAGTGCATGTTGTAATTGAAACCCTCAGATATATTTAGCCCTGGTTATACTTTATGTAAATAGTATAGAGCAATGGCATAATAATCTAATAGTGCCCAATATGTGTTATGAGTGATAACACCTGAGTAATGATAATGATATTCTTATTTCAGATATGAAGCGTTCTTCAACAGGAAAGACATTGATGGATGGGAAATCCGCAAGGGAATGAATGACCTTTGTGGCATGGATCTGGTACCTGACCCAACCATCATCAAAGCAGCCCTTCATGCATGCAGGAGAGTCAATGACTACGCTCTAGCTGTTAGGTTCATTGAGGCATGCAAAAACAAGTGTGGTCCTAAGGTTAACGAAATCTACCCATACATCATCCAGGAAATCAAGCCAACATTGACTGAACTCGGAATTGATACACCAGAAGAACTGGGCTATGACAAACCAGAATTAGCTTTAGAAAATGTTTACGAGATGTAAGGCAACCATGTGTTATCAGTTTAAGCTGTAGAAAAAATTGTATAATAGTTTTGTTGTCGAATTTTATTTTATTGAATTGTGTGAAGTGAACACTTCAATTATTCTAGTTCCAACTTAAAATCGACCAGCTTGTCTAATGTATAAAACATTAGAATTATAAACTTGTTGTTTCATTTACATACAATTGGAACAAATTACATACATTTAAAAAATAATTTGCCCTCTGGTCTTGTTATTTTACACATATACATGTAGTACTATCAATTGACTGCAGCTTCGCTCACACAAGTCTAACAACAAATTTCAATAAATGTGCGCTTTTGGTTAACTGAAAGCATAAATTTTAAATTTCAGATGTTATATCCGAGTTGACACATTTCCATACAAACCATCTTCTTTTTTTCCCCGTTGGGAATTAATTTGCAAAAATCTATAAACAAATCAATCTTTTTTTAATTAAGATTGCAAATCTAAAATTCTACATGTGTATACAAAACTGACAAAATTTTATGTAATCTTTCAACTTCAATTTTTTCTTTTAGCAGAATTTCCAAAAATGTATAAATCCAAAATTCTTTTTTTCACTCAAAATCAAAACTAAAATTTCAAGTGTATTAATTCCAACATACACCTGAAATTTTAGGTGTATAACTGTGAGAACTCTGGGTTCAACCATCCCAAGTTTACAATATGATATGTTTAATTGCTAACTCTGCATTAGTTCTTTAATTTTTAATGACACTTTCTATTTCTAGCAGCAAAGCCATAACATACTTTTCAATCACAATGTTTTATGAAACATGTGGTATTATGGTTTATTAAACGATATTGAGATCATGCTGGCATAATTTAGAAGCACAGAGGCTGTATCTCAAGGTTATAGTTCAATGAATACTCCAGCTGTTATGTTAACAAATACTCAGACAGGAGAAATGCCATTATAAAATGCATTTTTATAATGGAGTTTCTCCTGTCCTAGTATTTGTTAATAGCAGTTTAATAATGTTCATAGCAGTAATACCGTAACTTAAAATTCAGTCCTAATTTAGAACCCTAATTGAGATAAATCTGCAATTGAAGAACATATAACACTCGAGAATCCATCGAGAGATACTGCAGTTATTTTTATATTGTAAAGCTAGACGTCGCTAGTGGTGCCTTTTGTCGTATTTCCAACGTGCGACAGCAGTTAACAGAGCGGATGGTACCGTGGATTTTAAAATGTAGACAGGCAGATATTGTCACGTGATCAACACCACCTGGGCTTTTTGCGATTTTATCGCCATTGAATCGTTGCAGTCATGATATATGTCATTCCCTACACGTAACTACATTTTCTTGACAGACTACTGGCACGCTCAAGGGTGTTTCCTAAATGGGCGGAGGTTCTTGCTGTAGACAATTACATAAGAACGATAACGATTACTTGGGGTGTGTAAACAGCTTTTCCAAATAAGCATTATCAGTGCTAAGACAGAAAATAAAAGAAATATACGTAAATACTTTAATGATTGCAATATTCACACAGTCATACAATTATTTACAACCACAAGTCATTGTCTTAACAACAAAATTGTGCATTATTCATTCTATACGTAAAAATAAAACTCAATCATACACGATAAAAAGAAAAGTAAACAAAACAATACGATCAAATAGAACATGACAAAAAAAAACATAAAACAAGGAAAAATAAACAATAATAAATAATACTATTCGTTACTGTCTTTTCGTAAAACAAAATATATCCGACAACAATAGCGGCCGGCAGGAAACAGGTATCTAATAATACATATTCATTTATTAAATATTGGTACGTTCCTTAAAGATCACAGTATATGGGCAAGTCATTGATGAAAAGTATATTTCATTTTCCGACTACTGGCTTATCTTACGGTACCTACAAAACCTGATCACAGGCGTGATGTTTCATTACTTACAAAACCTTTCCAAATCTACTATTAAATCTTGCAGGTTTGACTCAATAATCACGGATAAGTATTGAATCTGTCACTTTTAGAACATTCCAGATTGTTTGAATATTGTGTATTGGTACCAAAAATCATTGCGTTAATCATGAAAAAATAACGAGCAACTTGCACCGGTGATATTCGTAAAGAGCTCTACTTAAAAGAATACATTACAATATGAAATATTTGTACTCTTCTATGACAACTACCTTATCCACTAGGCTCAACTATAATAAGTATATAAATTATTAATTAATTCTTAACGTTTAACGTGGAGCATACAACCTATTATGTTCTCAAACAAACCGCCGGAGCTGTCTCCACCACACAGTTTGAAGCATCGCATTCCATTTAAGGCTTATTTAGTTAGACCCTATAATGAAAAGTAATAAACATTGTTAATATTACAATAGTTAACCCTGCGTTAGGATACTCTCGACTAGTTATCGAATATGCACTGGACTATATTATTAGATACATTCAATTAATTCAACTAGATAAATTTTGTTACAACTTTTAAATGACATAGAAAAGTTTGTTAATATTTAAATTTTTCAATTCACTTCTCACGTACATACATCACGTTCTCACAGACTAGAACCATTAGCTAATTTCATAAGACTAGAATCAAGACTAGTTAAAACAATACCTTCACTTTGTCCAAAATAAATTAAATCGTTAACAATAAATACACTTAACGAATAACTTAAATAAATAAAAATAAATTACTAAGGGAATGTATGTTTTACAGATGGGTCACGACCGTTGTCATATCTACGATATGAAGTCACTTCTCTGTTTTTTATCCGTCCATTCTATCGAGTCAATAAAGTCGATAGATTAGATATTTACAGATTAAATACTGTTTTAAATACGATAAACAAATTTCGACGGTTGTAACGATATTGGCGTAAAATAAAATAAAAATATTTATGTCATACGCGACACAGTCACGCGATTTTCAATATTAAAATATTTACAAATAGAAACAACTACTACTACGTCTCCATTACATTATTATTTATATCCTTTTTATCGCCAATATATTTACAATGCCTTCTCATAACAATATAATAGTATCTTTGGCATAATATAAAAATAAATAAGATATAAATAAAAGAAAATATTGCACAAACGTCAGTGCTGGCAGCGACAAAGGAGCCGGAGATGAGGTTTTATATACAAATTCATACATCGCCCTTTCCAATTTGCCATTTACATTATCAACAAATGAATAGCTTATTTACTTTTTAAATATAATCATTACTTCTATAAAGATTCGAGATCGATCTACGGCAGTTCGTCAATTCTTAGATTCGTCGAAGTTACAAACACTGACCACTCGGAAAGTTGTTTGTAGTATATTCTGTTAGTTGCACAGATAATTTACTTTTATGAGTAATAATCACAATACGTATTACATTATATCTCAGTGTTCTCTCGTTGCTTATGCATTTGATAACATCCAGATCGGCATCATACCTACCGTTGAAAGACATATAGAGGAGTGCTAATAATTTACAGTTCATGGAACTCGTCAATGTGTAATTATAATAGTCGCAATTTCGCTACATCGAAGGTAACTATATCCGAGAACATGCAAGTATATAAAGATATTTCCTAAGACAAGTAAACGAGTATCGGCCGCCCGCGGGGCGCCAGTACGCAGTTCAAATCAGTACAAATCGTTTCGTCCGTGTTCCGTAGCGTCCGCGCTCACCGTCACGCGACCACAGGCAACCTACTCAATCGTACTGCACAACTGAATAATCCACTCGTGGCGCAGTGTTCACCGCGGCTAATCGACGGGCGAGTGCGGCGCGGCGTAGGCGGCGTGCGGCGACGCGGGCCGCTGCAGCGTGATGGAGGCGTAGGCGGCGTCGGGCGCGAACGCGATGTGCGGCATGTCGGCCGCCGCGGCGCCCGGCGCCAGCTAGGAGTCCGCCGCCACCGCGTCGCGCTCCGACTTCACCTGCTGGATTGCTCGCCGCATCAGTCGTTGTTGTCATTCATCGTTGCATTTGATAAGGACAGATCACTTATCGCAGGCACATTACTTGTACTGCGCACACATCGGCCTTATACCATGCAGTTGAGCGCTCACCGCCTGATGCGTTATGTCTGAAGGGGTCCCTTGGTCCTCCAGGGACTTGTTGTTATATTTACAAGTTTATATAGCTGCTCTAGAAGGTCAGGCCATTTTAACAAAATTTCGATAGTAATTTTAACCTTTTAAATTTTGTCCTAAATCCTATTGAACCCTACCGCAAAGTTTTTTTAGGGTTAAAGGCTGATTTTTCTTCTAAAATTAATTTTAAAGTTTCATTTGACATGTAGTTTTAACGAGGCTCAAATATCGCTTTTAGGATTCACGCAGTCGTCGTACCATGTGCTTCGTAAGCACGGTGGCGTCCTTGAGGCTGAGCACCTGCAGCACCTGCGGCTCGGCGCCCTGCAGCATGACCTGCGCGACGCCGCCGCTCATGGAGATAGCTTCCAGTGCCTCCCCGTTCTGCTCCAGCTACAGGTTGCACACACTCAGCTCCGACGGGCCTCCCGAGAGCGGCCCGCGCGGAGGTGCACCGAGGGACAGGGCCTCATTTCTATCCACACTAACCTGCAAAATGTTCTACCTGCCCTGTGCACTCGGTCACCTCCTGAGGTAATGTTTTTTACATGTTCACGGTTGAAATGCTTATGACTGAACAGCAACAATATATTACAACAAACTCATAAGGATAAGCGTTATCGAATGGAACGCCGAACGGAGCAAATCGATTAGCAAGCGAAAATAATAAAAATACACACTTTAACATGCTGGCAACACTGACAAACGTCGACGGGTGCATCGAAGCGGAAGTGGCACAAAATAAAAATAAAACTACACACTCAACACATAGTGGTGTTTATTACTAGCGCGCGCAGCGCTGCGCATACTTGTAACTACACTCAGGGACTTTCATGTTATTTTCGATATACTATTTTTAATTTGCATAGCAAATAATACATGTTTGTAACACGTTAGCGGCTAGCCCATTCCACTATCATCCAGACTTCAGTTGATTTCTTCTTAATAAACCTACATTGACTTTAGCAATATAACTTTTCAAATAAAAGTTTTTAATTAACATGAAGACGCGAACCATTTTGGCATGCTAAACGATACAATTCATGTAATCCCACTGTCTGATTTTGAAGTACATATATATACGCTATCTCTGTGAACGAGATTGAGAAACGAGACACTGGATAATAACATCGGATCAACCATTAGTTGTTACAACATAAACCAATTGATAACGTGAATCTCCCCGAGCAATAAAAAACAACACAACACAAAACATCCATCTAATAAAAACAAAAAAATTACGCTAGTCAACAGAATAAAATGTACAAATAAAATTTGATATACCGTATGGTTTCCAACAATACTGAGGACAATTACTATATATTCAACAAATTAGTTACATACATACATAAAATCTTTTGGAAGCCTCGATGTGCTTTTAACATTTTAGTTTAGGTAACTACATCAATGGACTTGTCAACCACCCTTCCTCATGTTGATTTATATAACACAGGCACTTAATTTCTATAATTCCTTTATGGCGCGCCATATTGGCAGGCACGCGCGCATCAAATGTTTTTTTAATGTATATCACAAGCAGCAATTGCAAATGTTTGTATTTAACCTGTTTCAAACAGTTTTTACTATAAACTTTGTTTCTCTGTCCTTATAATTGGAAAAGTTTAACTTACTTCGTAGCGCTTGTCTTGACGCTACTGTATGTTTTGTTACTTTTCCCCTTATTGAATTCGTTATATATCAGAGAAAGACATATCATTTTGTAAGAGTTTTTAAACACCACTTCTATCGAGCGTTTATAAATAAGCGCAAAAATTATATATAGTCCGTACACAATCGTGCCAGAATATAATTAGTCAAATTCGAATTATGTTCTAATATGAACTACAAAAATATAAATCAATCCCTAAATTAATAAGATTTAAAAATAGGTACCGCTCGTAGCACCTAAGGGAGCGGAATTCAGTCGAACATTTTTGGAAATAACAAATAACAGGAATAAATAAGAAATATATGCGGTACGGGTGTCAAACACAAGCGTCTATACAAAAAACAAAACAAGCAACAAAACAAAATACGAATGAACGAAACTTATTTTAAAACTATTCAAATTAAACGGATATTTACACTAATATGGCAGTGGGTGGCGATTTCGTTAACTTAAAGCGCAGCTGTAGTCTCTCCTGCTAAATGGTTACGTGGTTTTCTAACAAATCCGTCAAAAAGTACCCACGAACCCGCCCTTTAACCAGGATCGGATTTACGAGTGTCATGCCCAGCGACTCAATTGTACATTAATAGTATATAACAAAAACATAGTTTCGTACAATAGGGCGTCTAGCAGCGAGTTTCCAAATGTAAGCCCACCTTTACAAATTAAAAAATATATTCAAACAAATAATAACAACACTATTAAACACAACAAGCATGCTTATTCATAGCCAGGTCAATATTTGCCGAATTAATAAGAAATAGTTACAAATCTCAAAGAATAAATTATATTATCAGACAGAAAGAATATTGAAACCAACATGATTACAAATTAATAAAAACACGTAATGCATTATTATTTCCGGTATATCGTGTCAATATATATTATGTATATATTACATATGGTTGCTTCTGTTACAATTTTCACTTGACGTTGATCTTAATTCGGCAAAAACTAAAGTTTAATAAAACATAATATTATGCTAACAAGCTAAAATAAACTCTTTCATAACAGGCTTAATAGAGATCTAGGCATTAAAAAATAATATTTTTTTGACTCCTTATTCATGTAAAAATATCACATTTTATAAAATTACATTTAAAATTAAATGATTGTATTTTATGTAATAAATTGTGTATAATATAATGGCACGGATTATTATTATTGTGAGGTATTTGTACATGGCTTATCTATGGTTTTATATGCTGTGGGGGATGAGTGATATTAAAGTGAATGACAAAATATACGTTTGGGCAAGAAATACGACATTTTGATGTTCCAATTATCAACTGTAAATTTTAGTCCACACCTCTTTTTTAAAACTTAGGTGTACATACTTAGGTATACTTTAAATATAATATATTTTTTCACCCTATCTTAAAACAGGTCCCAGGACTTCCCCACATAAAAGGTTGGTTACTAGCGTTTAGACTTAGACAATATGTCGAATACTTTTAAGTGACAAGTTTTCTAGCACACAACGTTCTTGTTAGATATTAAAACATAAAAATCACATATACTTTGTATATACTAATCTATATTGAAGTATTAAAATATATATAACATAAATATTTTACGCGAAGTATAAGAGATAATTCTTTAGTTTTGACTAGTATTGTAATTTAATTTTGGTATTGAATTTGTAATCTACCTACACGAAATATATTCAATGTTAAATGTGACTTTGTCACGATTTAGATTTTATTCTTGTGCAATGTTAGAAGTAAAAAAACACGACAATGCATTAGACACCACGTTTCCACAATACTTGTTTAGTTTATAATATTCAAGATTTTTTTAGAATTTGATAAAGTAGTATTTATGTCAATTTAAATAAAAAATAATTATTAACTATTTCAAGAATATCAAGCCATTCGCTAACTTGCGAATAAATAATTGACTCATGACTAATTAATACTGTTCGCCGATGATTTGACATGCACAGAAATTGACTTAGTTTTTTTTTTACCACGTTTTTTATGCGTCGAGGCGATCTCCTAACGCTTGGGCGCTAGAGTGGAAGCACACTAATCTATTTCAATTTTAACCGTTGTGAGTGTCCGCGCCGTGAACGCTTGTAATGATCGTATGGATCTAGTGTGTGAGGTGTGCGACGTGTGTAAGGCGTGTGAAGTATGGGAGGTGTGTGAGGTTTGTGAGGTTTGTGAGGTTTGCGAGATTTGTGAGGTGTGTGAGGTGTGCGCGGTGTGTGAGGTCGTGAGCGCGGCCACCTGCACGAGCGGCGCCACGCACACGCCGTCGTGGTGCTGCATGGTGGCCACCATGGACTGGTACACGCTGGCCGACACCGGCACGGTTATCACGCCCGACACCGACACTGGGTAACCTGCAATAACCGAACACATACCTTCCTCATACACAATTTATTAAATATCTAATAAGCATAGAGAGTCTACCCTCCCATTCTTCAGGTCTTATATTTAAATGCTGATACGCATCTCTGAACGTAAAGTAGGAGCGGAATGTGGCCAAGGACTATCTTTTTTCAATCTGACTTTATTTTTTTAAGAGTTGTGTCTTATGCCACTCTAACAGATATAACTTCATGTCAACACTATGTAAATACTGGTAGTTGACTGTCACGAGACACTAGTGAAGGTGGGCGGCGAGGTTACCGTGTCCGTCCTCGCCGGTGAGGATGATCTGCCCGTCGTGGTTGAGCGTGGCCTCGGCCACGGCGTTGAGGTCCACGGCCACGGTGCCGTCGCCGTCCAGCGCCGGCACGCCGCCCTCGCCGCTGTGGATCTGTGCACGACACGCTCACGCTACACCTCTCGTCGACTGCTGCACTACGCTTGTTGTGTTGTGTATATTGCATTATATATTACAGTATAACATCATGCTCTTTTACTGCCTATTATAATTGTTTATTTCTTTATTGAATTTACTGAATTTATTTAATTTACTGCCTCGTTGGTCGTGTTGGTTGCGAGTGCGACTGCCTAACGAGAGGTCCTGGGTTCGATTCCCAGGTCGGGCACTACTAATTTTTCTAATTTAGATTTACTAGTATTGGCTCGGAGTCTGGATAAGTGCCCGGTATATGGCAATAGGCTCACCACCTATT
>DWFO01004707.1:0-11130 GCA_018246595.1 Mimoniades nurscia nurscia
GGTGAGCCTATTGCCATATACCGGGCACTTATCCAGACTCCGAGCCACTACTAGAAAATCTAAATTAGAAAATTTAGCAGTGCCCGACCCGGGAATCGAACCCAGGACCTCCCGTTCGGCGGTCGCACTTGCAACCAACACGACCAATGAGGCAGTCAAAATGTTCCGCATTTTGTTACAGTTATATATTTTACAGGTACTGATTTGTTCCAATACGTATGTATATGGAGTTTGATTGTTAAAAAAACTAAAATATTCCTTACAAATCCAGCTAGTCCAACAAGGAACAGAGTGATTGGGAACGACACTAAACATATCAGCGCGAGTTTCCAGCCCTTGATGAGCGCCATGGTGACAGCGCTGAGGAACGACGCCTGGTAGAAGACGAACGTCGCCAGCTTTTCGCCTATGCCATCTTCCAGTTTAATCACATCACTGAAATACATTAAAACAAAACAAGATTTTGTTTTATACAACACCAAATATATTTTTTACTACTGCTGTGAGAATGACGCATTTTTATCATGGGTTTAGTGATATCTATATGTTTATACCATCATGGCGTCATAATCATTATATATGGTTAATGTATTACTCTTACTTACGCAGACATTTTCGCCGCTATATCGCCAGTTTGATGCATATCATAATACTCAAAGTCCTGATTTAGCGCGGCCATCAAATATTCTTGACGTATTTTGTAGACCTGTTTAAATAATAATAAACTGCCTCATTAGTCGTCGAGAGGTCACGGGTTCGAATCCCGGGTCGGGCACTCTTGAATTTTTCTAACTTAGATTTTCCAGTAGTGGCTTGATTCGTGCTCGCTGTGTGATAGCTTTACCACCTATTCCATAGTGTGACGTAAACCTCATTGGTGCAATGTGGGTGTGTATAACACACCTCTGCCACCTCTTCAGGGATTAAACGCGTGGTGTTACATTTATATTTTTTCTCACAAATCAGGACTCCGAGCCACTACTAGTAATTTCAAGTTAGAGAAATCCATTATTACCTATCTGGAATTCAAACCCAGGCAGTAATTAAACGTAATTTTAAAAAATAGGATTTAAGTAAAATAGGAACCTCGCGGAAAATGTTACTAATATATTAGTAATTTTGTTTAATTTCTAGTCCTACATAACATATACACTTTTGCACAAAAGAATGCGAATGATAACAGCATGAACAAAAAAAATCGATATTAGGATCGTGCGTACTTGATACCGTTTAGATATCTTATTGTATAATTATCATGTACACGTATATCCGTGATAAGCATAGTTACTCTTTGTATTTTTATCGAAACTTTGGGAATCTACAACGACCAAACATATTAACATAGTTGAATTACACAAATATCCGTGTCGGGACGGAGAAAGAATACATCCCCGAACCGTGTCGAATACCAAGATGTCGTAAAAGACGAATCAACCTAGTGCTGCCTAGGCACGGCTATGTGTTCTGGCCGAGTACTAGGAGCAGTGTCGGCGCTGTGAGAAGCCATGCTCTGCGCTTCCCAACATGCATGCTCAGTGTACGGGCAAATGTCTTAGGGAGGCTTATGCTCAGCAATGGATGTAAAAGGGCTGATAATAATGATTTATGAAACAAAAGACGAACAGAGCGTTTATTTAAAAGACGTTAGGGAAAGGTGGATTGGATACGTTAGATTATTTTTTTGGTTTTGATAGCTTTTACTAAATTATTATTATTATACATATTTCTGTTAGAATTCAATTAAGCTAAATTGTAGAATTATTGTGAGTATCTGCACGTCTAATACTTCAGTATATTACTACTGCTTATAATACATCTACTACTGCTGCTTGTAATACATCTACTACTGCTTGTAATACATCTACTACTGATTGTAATACATCTACTACTGATTGTAATACCTACATCAGTTTTTTTGTCTCACGAGTAAAATGAAACTGCTTATCAATTTTCTTAAAGCGTACTTAATTTTCATCATCAATACTAATAAAAATGGATAATTAAATAGTCATAATTATATATGACGCTGTTATCAGAGAATTTTTACTAGAGATATATAAATGGATTATTTATGTACATTGCATTTTAAGTTAATATACATAAAATATTAGAACTTTTTTTTTATTAAACATTAAAATAAAAATATTCGTTATCGTAATAAATGTTTAATAGGATTATTGTAATTCGGTATTAAGCCAGAAGGGATCGAATCTTAGTGCGTTTACAATATTATGAAACAGCAAGTAATGCTGATTGGCAGCAAAATTGTCTCCTTCGTTAGTAGAAACTGGGTATACCAACGCTTACCTGATTATACGCAGATATGTTCATCAAAACAGTTGCGGCGTAGGAGAAAACGACCACGATCAATCCGAGGATGCTGTTGTATATCGCAAAGTCTCGAATGTGAGTTAGAAATACATCGTCCAGCGGTTGTCCAATGATCACACTGATTCCATAGTCGACCATCTCTTGTAGTAAAGACGAGAACAGAAGTGTGTTCAAGGGTAAAGTAGTGCCACATATCATTGATGATATGACTGCTAAGCATATGAAAATTTTATCCTTCGTCGTAGCAAATCGAAACTGGAAATAAAATAATTAAAGAAAACTTGGATATACTTATATTTATGAACTAGCTGTGTCCACGACTTCGTCCGCGTGGAATTATAAAATTCAAAATCAAAGTAGCCTACGTTACTCCTTATTACATCAGCCATCTGCCAGTGAACGTTCCGTCAAAATCTGCCCAGTCTTTTCAGAGATTAACCGGAACGAACAGGCAGACAGACACAAAAAATGTTATTTTGGTATATGTACCGTGTATACATACATATGGATTTAGCAAAAAGCGATTATTTTAATATTAGAAACAGACACTCTAATTTTATTTATCTGTTTAAACAAGAATTTAAATTGACTCGTTAGTTGTGTTGGTTACAAATGCGACTTCCTATCGAGGTCCTGGGTTCAAATCCCTGGTCGGGCACTACAAAATTTTCTAATTTAGATTTTCTAGTAGTGGCTCGGAGTTTGGCTATGTGCCCGGTATATAGCAATAGGCTCACCACCTATTCCATCGTGGGTCGTGGGACTTAAAAGTTACTAGTGAAACGTGGAAGTGTTTTACATTCCTCTGCCTACCTCTTCGGGGTTACAAGCGTGATGTTACTTTTTTTTATAACTTTTTACATAATTATATTATCGAATAGTATTAAAAGTTCTAAATTATTCACAATCACTCATGAGGTTACTCTGAAGTATCCATCACATAAAGACCACTAGCGCACTGAATCCACTACTAAGATCATTAATACATATGATACAAAAACTTACCAGTGTGAAAAATGATACGCTGGGAACATCTTTAGTGGATTTTTCGTCGCCAACAGAGCTACAACAAAATGAACACTGGTAAGAAAAACAATTATGTAATCACGAAAATAATCGAATAAATTTTTCATACAAAAAAGCTTTTTAAGAGCTACAAATCAAACCCAATAGTGTATAATAGTGATGAACATGATGGTGATGTGATGATTATAGTGATGATGATGCTGGTGATGATGATGGATTGTTATACTAATCTTATATGCATTGTGTAGCTAACACGTCTAGTTCTAAATGTGAGTATTTAAACTTGTTATATACATTACGCTTGTCTTAGAATGCGTTTGAATACTCAAACATGGTCTCGCGACTTATGATGCAATTTTTTCATTAAACGTAAGTAGTCGGAACAAATGCTTATTATATTAGACATATTGTCATACTGCTGAAATTATAGAGTGTAACATCACACCTGTAATTTCCGAAGCGGTAGGCACAGGAGTGCAATACAATAGCACGTTTCTACGGTTACATTTACGTACCGTTATGGAATAGGAGTGTGTACTCTATTGTCATAAAGCGGGCACAAATCCAGATTCCAAACAATAATTAGTAATTAAAGTAATATTTTTTCAAAGGAATTAAACAATATTTCTAATGATTTTTTTAATTACCGCCCGTTTATTACGTTACGAAGTTAGAAAGAAATTAAATATGTAGTTAATTATATGTAGTTTTTTGCTTTCCTCCACTTTCGAAATTAAAATTTATTTTATTATTACGAAGCTTTTTGGCAAATATCTCTTTTTTTATACAATTAGTTCATACGTAGGTAAAAGATGGCCCGAAAAATGTTCCATAAATTGTTTCTGATTCAGTGGTAAATAATTATTTAGCAATCAGAATCGATCGAGTAATTTTATTGACATGTAAGAAAAATCATTACATCAAGATTAATTACAGGTCTGTACGAGGGATGCTCTATATCTGCCCTCTTATTTAAAAAGTCATAGATTGAATATGATTAAATTTTTAGCATCCAAATAGTCTCGATACACAACTCAAACGCTCATTTGTCACTGTCTAACAAAATTGTTATAAAGAAAGAAGAATGCTACCTACTGTAATAGTAAACCTACTGTAATACTATTACTTTTGTTTTTTTAATAACGTATTACTCACAATCACGGAATCTAAAATACTATTAAATTGAATTGAAAGTATTTAAGTATCCTCTTGATAATATTGTAATTTTTGTAACACTAAGCCTTCCAGATTATAATTATGTAGATTCTGGTTTCAAAATGGTTTCTATGCCTAATTTAAGACACTACCTACATGAGTACAGAGTACCTATACTACAGAGTCTACTGTTACTAGACGCGTGTTTTATGGTTTTTTATATATGGTTTTTATCACGTACGCCGTTCCATTCCGCGTGGTTTCCAAATGTGCTCTCAACTAGGCTAATTTAAAAATGCATGTGCTAACGTATCCGTTATGTACGAGTTACCTTGTATCACATACCTACGCAGAAGAAAAACGCTTACGGAATTGCTGGTCGAATGAAGACCACTACGAACAGTGCTTATGAATTAGTTTGCGATTTTTTTTTATTATCGTAAAATCTTTTATTTACTGTTGGAAACAGTGTTACCCTAAAAATGAGAGGGTCGAGGCCTTTAAGCTCTCATTAAATATGCCTTTTTCTAACAAAGGCTAATTAAAATGTAGGTATTATTTCCTGACAGAACATTTTAATGTTTAACGTTGATGAAAAATCGACATAACAACTTTTCTGTATATAATCCTGAAATAAAAGTCTACGGTCTAAAGTCTAAAAGCCTGAAATAAGTGCCCGGTATATGGCAATAGGCTCACCACCTATTCCATCGTGGGACTTAAAAGTAATGGTGAAACGTGGGAGTGTTCTACATTCCTCTGCCTACCTCTTTGGGGATTACAGGCGTGAAGTTACTTTTTTTTTTAAAGTCTACGGTGCGCGTAAAACTTCTCATTTGCAGTAGATTTTCCATGTCGTGAAAGTGTTGGTCACGTGACTCGCTCGCACGTACGCGAACACACACAGTATTACTATGTTTACGAGTTCTTTATTTCTATTAATACTTATAAGAACAATTTTTGGATAAATATACCATTCTGCAAGCAAATGATATCAGTTTTACATTATTTGTATAGAATATAATATAGTGTAATAGGTACATGAATGTAATTACTAGAAACTTGATAAAAGGTATCTAATGAAGATCTACGTTCTATAGTACGTATACAAATAATAAATTCATGTCGTAAGCAAGCAATTGCGCCAATGAAAACGAACAGCGGTTTAATTATTTAAAAGAAACCATTTGCGCGATTGGTGACAGTATTAACTTGTGATGTAGCTGTTGTACATGTATGGACATGTTGCAGCGTGCCTTGTTTTTTACACTAAATTTACAATATATTTCTATAAAACTAAAATCACTCAATTCACTTAACAATTTTGATGTAACTATGTATAATTGTTTTAAAATGTATTTCTATTAAGCTTTAAATTCGAGAAATGTCGTTCGTGAAATCAATAAAGCTGTCGTTTAAACTTTTATTTTTTACAAAACTGAGTACGGACTTTACAATGGTAATGGTAATATGGTAAAATATATTAATGAAATGCGTACCGTACATATATTGCATTGGGAAATGTATAAAAAATGTGAATACGCAGAGTATGTATAGATACTTATTTGTATTTTATGCATGCAATGTGAAAAGCAATTAAATAAATATTACGATTTTAAAGAAAATGGCCGTATCTAAAATGAAAATAATAATATCACAATAAACGATATTACGAACACTACATATCAATTTATAAGTTATTTATTGGGCAATGGAATGTTGTCTAAAAACAGAATAGCAATAGAATATTTGCTAAATATTTACATGACATGTAGATAGAAAACTTATAATCAAAACTTTATTGTGTAATTATCAATTACGCACTCGCTCTACGTGTAAATGAATAACATACAACAAGCGTTACACTTTCAGTTTTTAGCCATTAATTTTCAATTGTGAATTTAACATATGAACCAAGACAGAGAAATATATCATAAAAGTATCAGCCTTACCTTCCTTTATCGCCATTATCATCGCTCTTGTTTACGTCGAAACTTTTTGAATTCTTCATTATACTTAGCACTACTGAGCGTACGCTCCTTTACTGATCAAAAAGTGGTTTTATGTTCACCATTGAAATCGAAACTCCTATCACACGTGCGTCCGCTGTAATCGGTGGTTCTGAACTATCAGCTTTGATATAATTTATCTTGGAGATATATTATATAGGTGTGTATGACAACAGTCTACATATGTCTAGTGTTTTTAATCTGAATTTATTTCCATATATGGAAGCTTCAATACAATGTGCGGAAGTAATTGATCCATTTGCACAATTTTTACATCATCATAATCATGACTAACGAACTAAATTTGGATACGGGCGGCTTCTCAAAATGATAACGTCTAATACCATGGTTAGCTAACAGGCGGAGTGCAACTGGACGGAGTTAAAATGCATTGGAGAACATTCTGGATAAATCTCAGATGTACAGATTTCCCTACGGCTGTTTTCTTCCATATTATAATAGCAAGTGACATGTCATCTTAGGAATTACTCGACAATGCATAATTTTTCTATAAATACGGCATTGGTGTGTGATTTGAGATTATTTTTTAAATAAACGTTAATTTAATTTAATTTGTATTGATAACAAAAAATAATTTAATTGTGCCTAACACGTGACATGCATTGTTATCGTGATAGGTAAAGCCTTACCGAATGCGAAGTTTTATATAATAGAAGTGGGTACTTTGAGCACGACATTTTTATCACTTCTTAATTTATAGTGCAATAAACATTTCGATATAAAAAAATAAAGACATAAAAATAGTCACCTAAAATGTCCTTGTTAGGCATGATTCCCAAAACACTAGCAGCATAGCCCCGCTGAATTAAAATACTAAATCTCTGAGCAATATAATTGCCAGCCTTTTGCTCCCCAGAGATAATAACAAACCTGATCGACATTTCTGACAAACTTTTTCGTACAAACCACAAGTCCATTGTCTCCATTGCTGGCGCTGTAAATAAGTAATCTTTTATCAGATATTTACGACGCTTGCGACTTTGAGCGCAGTCCGCGGCGGCCCCAGCACACGTGGTGATATTGCTGACGTGCGACGTGGCCGACATATCCACGCAAGTCATTTCCCATTCCGGGTGACGCTCCGGAGTCCACGGTACTAAAGTCATTCCGTCGGGTCTCTTGCTGACACAGACACTGGAAAGATCGCAATAGCCTGACGAACTGAATCATTAAGAGCACCGTGGCTATATTATAACCTTTCTATATAGTGCCTATACAAACTTTCGTTATACCTATCTAAATTTAATTTTGGATTTTTATACTTTTGTTAATGACAACCCTGTTGTTCCCGGCATTTAATACTAGGTACTGCATTTCAATATAGGTACATATATTAAATAACCTTGTTAAGCTAACGTATACTTATTTCACACAATGCTTCTGGCTCGAAGGGAAGAATTCATGAACGCATACACAAGTTCCGGCTATTCAGAGGCAGCTTTGAAAAGTGCCAACATCTAACAAATGCAAGCATATATTCGCCATCAATCTATCTTTCTATGTTAATATCTTTCCGATCTCTTATTTAAAACGGTATGATTGTCGTTACCCTGGGAATATATTAATATACTATAATTATACGACAGGTAAAAGGTAATAAATTTATTTATTTAATAAAAAATAGCCAACATTCTGTACACTATTGCATACATTTGGTGTGGGTATCAGTATTTTTCTCGCCAAGTGCTAGAATAGTTACCGGCTACAATGGCATGCTTACAGCGTATTACAGTAATTGTTATATAAATTTTAAATGTCATACATGTATGTCGTGGATAAAGATTTTTTCGTAAAGTGTTATCCGTCACCACAGTAAAATAAGAAGTGTAATTTATTAGACTATAAGGAATGGGTAAACGCCGTGCCGTGATACTGGACTCAAAAACCAAATGGACACTGTTAAAAAAAACAATGAATTAATCACGAAAATAATCGATGAAATTTTTATACGAATTTTTATCAATCTAAGCATTTTTGTAAAGCTGAAGGGATACAGCTGTTTAAGAGCTTTCTAAGAGAGCTATAAATCAAGCCCAGAGGTGTAGGTAGGTATTACTGAAAAGGCGTTTGACCAGAGGTGGGCGATGACGAGTCCATGATACTGATGAGTCTATGATGGGTCTATGGTAGAGAGTTCAAGTCAGTCTGATCGTACGTACTTAGAAACGTTCCGTGTGTTTTAAATTAGTTATTGCTATAATAATAATAATTTGTGTCTAACATAACTTTCATCTTTGATCACAAGTGTCAGTGTTGAAACCGAATTGTTTACAAATATTTCAGAGCATAAATCTCGTAGCTTAGAATTTACTTCAAAACAAATAGCAAAAGAACAAAACTCCTGAGAGTTTCTAGTAGGTCGTGAGACATTGATTGCTGCGTGTGACCCAAACATTACCATATGTACCTATATGATGACAAAAATATCACCAATAGTCATTATCAACTCCGCAATATGCTACGTTATCTACAGATGTCAGTGTTCCAACCGAATTGTTCACAAATATTTAACAGCGTAAATAGCTTAGACTTTACTTTATAACGAAATGTAAGGGAACAATAGTGCCGAGAGTTTCTAGTAGTTCGTGAGTTATCGATTGCTGCGTGTGACCCAAACATTACCATGTATGGTCACAAAGATATCACCAATAGTTTTAATCAACTCCGCAATTTACTACGTTATCTACAGATTATCTATTTATATTATCTAGTGAAGTAGTCAGAAAAAGCACTCAGTATTGCCGTGTCCCAGAGTCCTAGGTTCAAACCTCTCAGCCAAAAATGAAAAAAACTTTTTTATAAAAAATTTGACAAAAATAACGTAAATAAAGTAAGACAACTTCACAGGAAAATAAAAATAATAAAATGAATGCGCCGCCTGCCCAAACAAGTTGAAAGATGTTCTATTCATGTATTGTATACGCTTCATGGCGAAATATCATCACTCGTGTATGAACTACACCAAAATAGATTATAAATCTATGTCCGACAATGACCGATCAAACGGAATCTGCGTAATCTGTGGTAATAAAGAACGCATAGGAGGAGACAATACCGACCGGCACTCCCGTTCCTAATAACCCGTCCTCCTCGCCCCAACACGAGGACGTCACTCAGCGTAGTAAAGCGCGGAGCGGAGCAAATTGTTCCTGTACATCGGCTAACAGCATGCGTGATATAATGCACGAAAAGCTGCAAACTTTATTTCCCTACCAGGCGTGAATAAGTTGACAAGTCGAAAGTGGACATGTTTCAGGGCAGCCATTTTAAAGTTTGAGTTTTATCTGTAAATCGTGGTTATTCAAAAATTCCCAAGTTTGTTGCGTGCGATAGAATGGACCCAGCGACTTAGTCATTTATTCACCCTATAAATACGGCAATTCCGATGGCTATCGTAGAATGAATTTTTTTTTATGCAAGTCTACTTATCAACGTATTCACGCCTGGTACGGATTTAGTCTCAAGAGGGAAGCGGAGAGGGTGAAGGCGAGATTCTAAATCCCATAGAAATTCGTTAAATGTGTTTTTAGTGGACCTGTACGTATCAAAAAATATAATATATATTTAATATATTATATTGTCACATACATTTTTACGTATACATTTCAGAATTTTAGAATTCCACGCAGACGAAATCGTCCACTGCTAGTATATAAACAGACACAAAACATTTTACAGTAACATAATTTTTCTTATACTAATTAATTACTATTTTGAAGTAGTATTATTGTATAAGTTGCAACCACGGATGCGATGGACAGCAGCAGAGAATAGTCGAGGCGAAAGAAGTTGGCCATATTCAAATTGATGGGACGCCCTTGGACGAGACTACGGAGATCTGTGACGGTGGTCTTCAACTCCTCATCTGCAAATGAATTATAGAAAAGTTTAAATCCAATTTCTGAATGACATTTATGATTTTTATTAGCAACAAGCTGTGAAAGAGTTTCAGGTTCAGTCATTTAGGCTATGGTGCAGCCATATAGGCCATGGTGCAGCCATCTAGGTAATGATGATACCATGTATTCTATATATAATGACAATACTGCTGTCCACAACAAAAAGCTCTCCAGTCCTTATGTTAGCTCTATATAAATAAAATGTCGCGTATTTTGCATTTTTAACCGACTTCAAAAAGGAGGAAGTACTCAATTTATCTGTATTTTTTTTATGTTTGTTACCTCATAACTTTCAACTGGGTGAACCGATTTAAATGATTTTTTAAAATTGAAAGGTGCTATTTCCGATTAGTCCAGTTCTGGCAATGGCATCCATGATAAAACCATATAAGTTATAGGTAAACTTGCATTAAGTATGTGCGCGACAAATGGACGAATAACTCAATATCACGTTAACCGATTTCGATGATTCTTTTTTTTTTATTGGAAAGGGTATACTTCTAAGATAGCCTGATGTGAGTATGGTTAAATTCTGATTATAGGATCCATGACAAAGCAACGGAACTCTTCAATTGTTAAAAAAACGTAACTTTACGCCTGGAATCTCGTTGACTTTTGACTGCCTCGTTGGTCGTGTTGGTTGCGAGTGCGATTGCCGAACGGGAGGTCCTGGGTTCGATTCCCGGGTC
>DWFO01004708.1:0-11129 GCA_018246595.1 Mimoniades nurscia nurscia
ATAGAAGCAATGGTAGTCTAGATGATTTCTTTCGAGTCTACTCCGCTATTCCGTCTACAATATCTGTGACTTATAGAGTTACATAGGTTTTAATATTAGAGAGTTCTTGCTGTGTTTGCATAGGAAAACATCAAATGTGGGTTTCCTACACGTTGTAGAGTTCTTCTTCCTAACGTTATGGAAGGCAACTGAAGCCTCCAAACTCGCACTTGGCCAGCGTGATAGAATATACGCATTCTGAGGATAGGCCCGCGTCCCACGTGGGATCGGTCAAAA
This sequence comes from Mimoniades nurscia nurscia, assembly GCA_018246595.1. Lineage (NCBI taxonomy): Eukaryota > Metazoa > Arthropoda > Insecta > Lepidoptera > Hesperiidae > Mimoniades > Mimoniades nurscia. The sequence goes on from DWFO01004708.1 coordinate 277, forward strand.
GATTAATCATATCATAGTGATCAGACCATAGTGATGATGACTGTATACTTTTGAATATTGGTAAAGGTTGGAAACTTGCCTGTGTGTTGGCAAACGTTCTATAGATAGTATCGCTGGAAACAAGTCGAATCGTCTAAACTGAATTACCTAGTGATTTCTCCAAATGAACTATCGTTATAATTATGTATTTTGTTTTTCCAAATGCTAAATATTTTTTTTAATAGATTTCTATTTCTGAATATAAAATAAGTTTTTGTAGGCGGTAGGGGAGGCTGGGTATGGTTGAAGTAAAGGAGGATTGAAAGAAAACATATCTCGCTATACATTATGTGAAGAGTAAGGGGTTCGAAGGGAGAATGAAGCAGGTGACACGGCCGATCAAAATCAAGTGATGCGCCGCTCTCTGCAAGCTGTTGTGTATTTTGTTGATCAAAAGTATGTATTTTACTTATGAGATTTTTTCTTTTTGCATTTCATTATTTTGATTTCAGTAATTATTTGTATTTCAGTGCGGGTTTTCAATTTAAGTGAATATTGTAGAATACGGCAACATGGCTTGTTATGTTGGATAATTATTATCAGCATTGCTATAAATTATCTTTTACGGGGACGTTACCAACAAGTTTTGTGGGCACGGTTTAGATAATTAATATTTTTATGTTTTTTTTTATAAATACCAAGAGGTTGTACATATGACAAAGACTTCCAACGAGCGATTGACTTGTCGAGGTATGAGGACGCATGAGAACAGGTAAAAGCTGGGAATTCACTGTGACTATAAACAAGTGCATAAAAAAGATCAAAAATGCAAATTATCAAAATATTCCAAATATATTTGTTTTGACAATGTAAGTATGTAAACAGATGTGCAATTTGGACTATGTGAAAAAGAGGAGATAAAATTGGCTTATTAACTTACCGTTAAGAATAATTTATGATGACTCCGACTTTCCAAGATAACAGTTGGCCCATGAGGAATAACTTCGGATGTCTATCAGGCCAAATAGTAATGCTTAGATTTAGAATACATACATATGTAGGTACATAATAACACGCCTGTAATACCTGAAGACGTAGATAGATGAGTGTAGTAGGGTCATAATAAAATAAATGGTAAATATAACGTGTTTCAATATTATATTTTCTAGTTTCCTTTGCTTTTCAATTGATTCCAACCACTGTTTCAACCATCCCCATGTAGGGGCCAATGTATTATCTTTTAATTTTTAATTTAAACTAATCAGTTCGTAGTTCAAAATGCGCTCTTGAATTTAACATATCATCATAATTTCTCATCTTACTAACAATACTATAAAAATAATAAGGAAATCGTTTCTACCGTGCCCAGTCTACTCTACATATATGCGGGTTTAATGCGTACGAAGATTCTTTGAAGTTTGTGTTTTGTATTATTCTGTACCCTCGTAAATAAATACTGAAATATCTTATTCAGTTGTGTCCTACGAGTATAAATATGTGATTTGTTGTTTGTATGTATGTTGCAGAAATTATTTGGCGTCTATTTTCAGGAACCGTCGTTTTTAAACTTGTGAGGCATCGATAGTAAAGTAATTTTTTATATGCAATATTAGAAATCTCAAATGTATTATTGGTATCTTATGGACACAGTATTCCTTTGACTAGAGATGTGGATAGTACAATATAATCCCTAGGATGTCTCGCTGTGCAATAACAATATGCTACTTACCACCTTGTAAGGATGTGCACACTCCTCGATAGTTTTTAAGTGATGGCTTAAATTTTTTTTTAGATTAAGACTATTCCACCGAGCGTACTGGGATCAAATCCTGCTGCGTACTTCTGAAATTAAAGATGTGCGTTTTAGGAATAAAACGTCATACCTGCCAAACTTACACTCAAGTGTAATGTCCTCTAAGGGGTATACATTCTGGCAACCCGCACATAGCCGTCGTGGCAGCCGAGCTGAGCTCACTTACGAGAAGCTATTGTTGTTTCGACGAAATTCTTAGAGCGCTGACTTTAAGTGTTTGATGTTTGGAAATAATATTTAAACATATTATGGAATTTTGTTTCCCCCTAATAATACATAAAGGTACCTAAATGTTTTAATATCAGATGACGTTACTGCGTATTTAATAATACAATTAATCTTGAAATGTTAATAAGTATTTAAGATATTACGTAGAGTTACATGTTTCAGCGCCAGGCGTCTGGCGCTCGCCGCAAAAACTCATGAAATATGAGTGAAAAGGATTACTGTACCTTATCGCGGTCGCAGTTGCCTTACTTCGAAACTTTAACGACAAATTCTACTCCGCAGCCCACACAAGTGAAACCGCTTGTAATAAATGAATTAATAATAGTACAGAAATTTTAATTACACTAGGTATGACGAACAGTCGGATATATCTGTCGTGGGTCGTGGGTTCGGTGCCCGACTAGACGAATGTTTAAACGTTTGGATTTGTTCCACTTATGGGGGTAAATACATAAACATACCTACTACTGTGTAATAATATCAACCACGAAAAGGTTTTACTGTCTTTATTTTTTTACCTTACCTCGACTGACCTACTTATTAAGTCGCAAAACCTTTCGAATTAATTCAAAGAGTTAACTAGGCGCATAATGACCCCGGGGTATTTATGAGTTAGATATTTATCTATAAGATCGGCAGGCCTTCGGGCCCCTTTCCTATATATATTTGCCCGTTTGCTATACATAATATATGAAAAACAATGTTCGTACTATAGGAAATATATACTTTTACTAGGTAGTAATTGCTATTACGACTATACCGTCGCGCTAAGCCCACACGGGATGGACAGAAGGTACCGAGTGCCGAATGTTACTATCCTTACAGACCTGAAGAGCTCTTCACTATGTTCACCATTCGCATTATACACGCATAAACAACTTACAAATACAAATAATATACTTATACATTGAAATACAAGTAAGCGTTATTACAACACAATATGATTAAATACAAAGATTAAAAGTTAGCAGCTCGCGCTCACTGAACAGTCGTTTTTAATTCATTTTAGCTAAGTAGCAGGACTGCTTAGTCTTCATAATATCATTAGTTCCCTAACCGACACGTCACAGAGCCCTTTTAAAAATTAGCAACATCGCCTTGGTTGTCTGCATTTGATACTACCATTGTTTAAGTATACGAGGACCTCTAGTGCCTGTTTTGGAAAGTCGAGAGCTATTTCGTGACTAAATATTTAGTTTAACTGCCACTAGCTGTACCGATGACAAAAGTGCACCTAAGTGTTCTCCAAAATGCTCTATAAGGGGCGCGAAGTTCGCCGAGACGAACTTGGCCAGCGTGGCGCGAGACGGGTTGAAAGCGGCTCAACCCTTCTCAATATGTTAGCACGGCGTCGCCCACCAGTGAAGCGACAACCGTTGATGACGACGCAATATTCACAATGTTCATGTAACCAGCGCGTGTCCTCACCATCCGCTTAATTTCAGTGGGACTGCTTTTATTCCGCTCTCGTGGAAACGGACGCTATTTTGGGTCCACAACGTGTGTCGCGAGCGGATTTTTGCTTCAGCGAACTTCTATGTATTTCGCTGGGACGATGCACCCGGGCTTATGCCCGATCGTGATATTTGTTTTATATATTTTAAATATTTATTTTAAATAAAATATTTTAAAATATGTATTTAAAAGGATCGGATGCAGTTCTTATTGTAGCTATAGCTTTAGTCGAAGTAAGCTGGAAGAAACGTGGAAGTTATCTAATAAAATGTAAAATATTTTCGGAGTACCATTGGCAAATCTTAGGTCTGCTTCGGTTAAATAGCAGTATAAATTGCTTTCATTTCGCTGTCGCACAACATTCGATGATAAAAGCCCTCGTGTAAACGAAATGCGCTCATGTCGGAATTTAATGGAAGCCCGCCATTTCAGCCGACACGGCGCGTGTCACGCGCGGAGTGTGTCGCCCGCGTTGGAAAAATCGCAATCATTACTAAACTTACATTTGCCTTTAGCCAAGTTTTGGTGATTATGAACGAAGCTTTCTCGCATTACAATTACTTGTGTGAATGTTGCTGCTGTAAAGTAGCTGTGTTTGTTTTGTCATGTTGTTGTATGTAGAATGCGCCTGTAGGGACTTCTATACGTGTGGGCCGATGTGTGATCGTTTATTACATGTTCTCGTATTGCATGCTTGATCACATTTGCAGCACCTAAATACTGCAGCACATAAAGACTTCACCTGGGCTGGGCCGGTCGGGATTAATTGCATTGATTTATTTTATAACCTCTCTACTGCATTTACATAAATAAATAACTCAAAATGGATATTGATATATTCGTGGAGGCTGGAAGGTATTTAAAAATGGGGACGCGGAGCTTTCACTTTGTGGGTGTGGTATGTTACCCGTGGGCTCGTGTCGAGATTTAATTGAAAGGGACGCAATTGGAGGCGACGTCACATCTGTCAGTCGCGGGGAGTAATTACCGACGTCGCAGTCGCACGCGGCACTCCCCGCTCCGCCTCTGGCTTTGTACGTCACGGACAAATATTAGGCAACGGAACACATATCTAACGTAACATACGTCCTAAGTATTACTTAATTTATTAAATGTTTAAAGTATTAGGAACTGACTTATGAGGTCGCGGGCTGAGAAATTCAACTTAATCTAGTATTTCAAACAAACACAAGTTTCCTCAAATCAGTTCTAATTATTATTATTATGTACCGGCCTCGTTGGTCGTGTTGGTTGCAAGTGCGACAGTCGAATGGGAGGTCCTGGATTCGGTTCCCGTGTCGAGCACTACTAAAATATTCTAATTTAGATTTTCTAGTAGTGGTCCGGAGTCTGGTAATGTGCCCGGTGTATGATAATAGGCTTACCACCTATTCCATAGTGGGACGTGGGAGTGTTTACATTCCTCTGCTTACCTCTTCGGCGATTACAGGCGTGATGTTACTTTTTACTATGTGCATAATAATTATCATGACTGCTTACAGGATTAGACGTCTGGGCGCCGCGACAAAGGTTAACTAAAGTAAGCGGTCCCGCTCGTAGTCCAGCTAATTGAACAGGATTGCTAAACTAAACAGAATTTTCCTAGCCCTAATTGTATCCGACTTATAAAACGTCACGATTCACTTAGGAGCGGGCGCGCTTTGAGATTTAATTGAAACGTACGCAAATTGAATCGCTCCGCGTTATATATCGCAATCCCCTGTAAATTGCTTTACGTACATGGAAGTGGAGGGCGGCGGCCGATGTAGGCGCGCTCCCGCGCCGTCCACATTTCGTCCCATTCTACTAATATGAACATTTGCTTAATTTTTTAAGCATTAACAAATTTATCCAGAAACCATTTGACAGTCATTGTACAGAAATTTCTAAACAGTTTGCATCGCCGAACATTTCTCTGACATTAAAACTAGTCAGTAAATTGAAGGTCAATCAGCAAAGCTTTCATTTCTTTTTCCTTCCAGCAAAGTCCCACTAAGGACTTTTATTATTTACGATCTGTAGATCGATAACTAGATCGGCATTAGCCAATAAATAAAATACCTCAATTAGGAGTCGACAGGTAACAGGCATACGTATAAGAATGTTGTAGAACCAAGACACCAGAAAAGTGTGAGGGCGAAGAGAAGAAGAGTGTGGGCTGTGGGCGCTAGTGTTGCCATCAAGGTAACGGTGCTGTCATCCGTTCAGCAAGAATATTGTGCCACTATTCATGAGTATGCTCAGTGGTAGTGTTTAAAGAATGCTTCAATATGCCCCTTGCTTACGCTTCTTATTATAACGGGCAATTTCACTGATGTATCTTCCTATTCAACTACGTGCACGAAACTGATCTAAATTAAGCCGAGACAAAAATGTTACGGCATTTAAATAGTATGAAGTGTGCGCCACGTTGCGCTTTGTTTCGATAAAATCCGTCTAAATGAATGCACAATGTAAATTGGCTTTATTTCCCAATTCTAACCAGTCGACATGTACGTATAAAAGCTGTTATTTAAATGGGGGCACTCGTGTCGGGGCTTAATTGAAACGAACGCTATCCGAGTGGATGCCATATGTCATTCGCGGGCAGTAATTACCGACGACGCAATCGCCTGCAGAAATAGACTGACGTCTAGTGGGCAGCGCCAATAAGCAAGGGTTCCACTCAATTAATGCACCATCGTGTGGAGTGCTGCGGCGATTCCGACGTCGAGTGCCTCGTCGTGGAGCGGGCAACGTAAATACGCCTCTGCCAATGTTACCCGTGTTATTACTTATATTAAAATTACTTACGTATTATAAGTTATCCCATATACGTTTAAAATGAGGCTACAGTAAACATTGCTCGCTATGTTTAGTTACTTAACAATGAATAAAATTTAAATTGATTTAATAATATAAACATAATTGAACATAATAGAAACTGCAATTTAGTAGACGCACTGTGGGGCGCCATCGCGCATACGCAGGCGGTAGCGGCTGGATGAGCTCTTCGGAACATTGGTGCTCTGCGATACTCAATCGCCATGCCCATAGTGGGGATTACGGACGTAACCCTTCAAATGAAGTCTATATCCAGCGGTGGACGAAAACAGGCTCATTATGATGATATAATTCAATAATTACATACGTATATCATTAATCTCTCGGAAATAACTAATGTTTAAAATAACGTAACATCACGCCTGAATAGGTAGTGTGTCTATTGCCATATGTACAAACTCTACACTATTATTTAAAAATTAAATTTGAAAAATTCAATAGTGTGCGACCCAGGATTTGAACACGGGACCCATCGTTCAGCAGTCGGGCTTGCAACCACCACGACTACGAAGCAGCCAATGTAATGTTTACATTAAATATAATTAAATAGCTCAATGAAGAAATTAACCTTGGAAGTGTAGAAATCAGCGGTGAACCAGATGAGCAGTGAGTCGTAAACACTATATTTTAGCAATACATTGCGCAAGTGTGAAATTTATGTTTGATCAATATTTACTCGTAGATACGCTCCCGACCAGATTCGCCCGTAGCCGTTCCCACTGTCCCGATTCACGAAATGGTATTGCCCTTCATTTGGATTACATTATCGCAAACATTTCTTATGTTCCATGTTGACTCAAATTTACTAGATTTTGGGTTAACCTTATGTTATGTTAGCAGAGAGTAGAGTGTGAGGCCGACTAATGGTGAACCGTAATGTTTTAAGAAACATTTTTTTATCCTAAAATAACACGTTGAGGGTCCCACATGCAAATTAACATAATTATGGGCTTTCATGTATAAATCAATGTATTGGAGTGAATTCAAGGGTTTCCTGAAATATAGACAGACCTACTTTGAGTCACAGACTACTTACGTAAACCAAGTCGCCGGTCTTTAATTTGCAGCGTATTATGGAAAAAATCATTTGTAGTTTTCTACGTTACAAATTTGTTGAACGTGTGTTCTGGCTATCGGATGATGCGAGTTTGCTACACCGGGCCGAATTTTGTTTCTCTTTAAAAGTGTTGAAAGAGTTCATCAATAGATAAACAAAGAAACGATATTATGTCCACGATGGTTCAGCGACAAACGTAGCTACAACAAAAGTGGTGCTCCAGTCCAAACCTGAATACGCATTGGTTATCAAAGTGAGAGTCACAAATTACTAGGGTTTTACAATTTAGTCAGTTAAGCCGGCTAAAAAAGTTACCTAGGTTAACTAGCTAGCTAATCGATAGGCTCAGCTAATTTAACCTGTTAGCTAAACTAGCTTAGCTAATTAGCTGGCGACTTAACCGACTAATCTAGCTTAGCTTAGCTAATTGGCTAACGGCTAACTGGCTATCTTTTTTAGTTATTTGACCGACTTTTTTTCAGATATTATATCTCTATTTTGGTAAAATAAATTCTATTTGGTATGAGATTCTGTCGTAGATTTGCCATTAAAAAAATATTTATATCAATTTTTGAACTTGTCCGTGAATAATAATTCATTAAATAAGTAAAAAAATAGCCGGTTAGCTAATTAGCCGAGCTAAGCTCGATTAGTCGGTAACCCGCTAGCTAATTAGCTAAGCTAGCTTAGCTAACCGGTTAACTTAGCTAGGCCTATTGTTTAGCTAGCTAATTAAGTTAGCTAACTTTTTAGCCGGCCAAATCGGCTAAATTGTACAGCCCTACAAATTACTTAGGTTTCCTAATTTGTATGACACCTGCAATAGATTACAATACAATTAATGCGCGTTAAATACTCAAATTCAAATATCATATATTCAAAATTGGTTCATTACAATTTTGTACGATGTAATAAAAGAGCAGTATTACAGCAGATTAACAGAACCTCTAGTTATCACTCATACGCTCAGCGATGGCACGCGGCAATTCACGCGAATAATAGCAATTGAAAGTAAATTGCTTTTCACAGTCTATAAAGTATCTGTTTGTCCCGCGGAAACTTTGATAAATTCAATTTTCAGGCGGGTAACTTCCGTGTCTGAGCGGTTCAGGCTTGATACTTTCTGAATAAATCTGCTTCCGAAACGATAGTATAGGAAATTTGAAAGTTATTACGTCAGAGAAGCGGCAACATTCTCGGCGTCGAAATGAGCGGATAATATTGAAGCGGCCGTGGGCTGCCTTCCACATATTTGTGTACACTTATATAATTCAATAAAATACATTCTGGTATAAAATAATATTCATCAGATTTGAACTAAGTTGCCCCTAACGTTTTGTTTTCTCAGAAATATATTTTCATTTAATTTACTTCTACATATTTAGCGTTACTTTAGCGAGTGGAAATAAATATGATTCTCTTGTTCTAGATTCTAGAAACATAATACTTGTACAATTTTAAGACCTTTTCATTATCTTTTTCGCAAAATGATACGCACTATGACAGATACACCCGATTGCTTACAAACTAAATAATGGTATCAACGATAAGAAAACAAGAAAACAGCGGGAAGCAGTTCACTGTGAAAGGCCTATAACCGTGTGGACTGGCGACAATAAAGGGAGGTCTGCGTCCAGATGTTATAGATCCATGATGTTATAGAGGTTAGAGGACAGATTATTCCATACAACGGTCATTGCGGTACAAGTCTCAAAAGAACTTTCCACTTGAGCGACGCGCTAAGCATAGCATCTCATCCGGGCACGGTGGTTGCCACTTTTCTATTCGCCACGAGTTGCTATTCGTCGGCAGCGCGCATTGGTAGCGATTTCCTAAATATCATGGAGAAGGAAGCTTCAGGTATGGTTCAGTGGCCGATGAAGGTGTACAGCCAGGCGCGGCACGACAGCAAGTTGCACGTCCAGCGTAAGTTGGCAAATATAACGTTCAACCAGGTAGATACTAAATGAAATATAGTGTATTAACACGGCTGTTCGTCACAGCGTATTTTTTATTAAACCATTTGTTATAGGAAATACTACCTACACATTTAAAGTAGTTTCGTGTAGACTTTGTTGATGATTGTATCATGAGAGTTGATTTGTCGTTAAAAAAATGATTCGAGCGCCTTCGGTTTTGAGTAGAGATTAGTGGAGCGGTGAACGTTGCGCCCTTAGCCCGGCTGCACGGCGGGGAGCAGGACTAATCAGCGCGGATTGTTGCCCTTCCGCCTCTCACGCCCTGAATCAAGTAAATGAGAAAACTTTCTAATTGGAATTTCAAATAGGCCCCCCTTTATCTAGACGAGAGATGTTCGCGGTTCGACGCCGACGCTGCGGTTCGTACTTACTTCATATCGGTATAATCCTGTGTAAATGCTGTAATTGATATTGGTATTCATTAGGCGGAGCCTCGTTAAAACGGATGCAACGTCAGGCTTTTAAACTGACACGTGCTAGTAATTTAAGTGCTTAGCTTTCATGTCTCGTTCCAGGAAATACATACTTATTTATTTACGACGCAAAAAAAACGCGGAATGAAATAAATTGTACTAAATATGTAGAATCGGTCCAGTACTTCCAATATGAATACATTAAGACTATAGACACCATATTATACATTTTTGATGAACAGTGCTTCATTTATTTTTAATTTGCTGGACTATTCCTGGTACACTTTTGAACAGACCTCAAGGTTTTCAATTGCTTTTAATTAATTCAACAATTACGTATAGTATATTGTGTGGCACTGACGTGTAACGTAAAATACAATAATTATTGGAAACTTTGCACCTATAAGATCGATAAAAGGCCTAAATACTGATCGGCATTCGCTCAACAATAAAATACGAGTAACAAAACGAGAAACGTCTTATGATGCAAATACATCAGAAAGTCACAAAGACTTTGTTATATACTCGTATTTGCATAGTCACTTATCACAAAGATTTTAAAGAAACTACGGTTTAAATATATTTATACATAGTTTAAGACTTGCAATATATTTCAAATCGAACATTAAATTTATTTGGAATTAAGATTTTTAACAATAGATTACAAAAAACCAGTTTAATACGACAATATGATAAAATTGTAAAATCTAAAGTAACTTGAACTAGACGGAGAACATTATACAATTATTATTGTTTGAGCGAGTTATCGGCAAGCACACCCTATTGTACTCGAGCGAGGGGGTCGAAGGGAAAAGGCCGGCGAGAAAATATTTCTTGAACCTCCTTTTTATAAACATTGTGCGCCTAAATCATCGTTAACGTGATGTAATCGGTGAAGTTTTTAACCTACACACATCTATGAGGTACTCAACGATGTCCGGTACGTAGAGATACTCGTATAAACAAGCTATAAACATATGTATGTACTAAAATGTACACTTACCGAGAATAAGTTAAATTAATTGATTAAATTAGACTGCCTCGTTGGTCGTGTTGGTTGCGAGTGCGACTGCCGAACGGGAGGTCCTGGGTTCGATTCCCGGGTC
>DWFO01004709.1:0-11129 GCA_018246595.1 Mimoniades nurscia nurscia
TTACGTCCCACTATGGAATAGGTGGTGAGCCTATTGCCATACACCGGGCACGTATCCAGACTTCGAGCCACTACTAGCAAATGTAAATTAGAAAATTTAGTAATGCCCTACCCGGGAATCGAACCCAGGACTTCCCGTTCGGCAGTGACACTTGCAACCAACATGACCACCGAAGCAATTTATTGTATATACATAGGTATACTTAATATAGTAATATTTATATTAAATCATAAATCATTATGTTTTGTTCGCGTACCTATATATGTTTATCATTTAAAAATATATATAGGTGAACATAATGATCCAAATCCATAGGTATATCTATGTATACTCGTATATGCATTTAATAGGCATCGATGTGTTAAATCCACCTAGCACATTTTAGCATCGTGACCCAGGGTCGACTGGGGTAGGAAGCTATAAGCCATTAAGTACGCCATTGCATCCGTTAGTGTAAGTACTACATTAAGATAAATAAAGATAAAAATATTGCAATATCCTTGAGTAGAATGTGGTAAGTCGCAGAAAGCGTTATAGTCAGTAATTTCAAAATAATAATCATAATAAAGTGGTGTTCAGACGTTTTATTTACAATTAATTGCACTTCATCAATCACTATGTGGTCTGAGAGGACATAATTTCTAGTATTGATTAACTTAAAGATAGTCTTTGTCACTTACCTAAAATCTTTGGAGAACAATGCGTAGATGAGGGGGTTTATTGCTGAGTTGCAGTATCCGAGCCAGAAAAGTATCGAGAAAATGATGGGAGTCACGCAATCACCGCAGAAGGCTCGCACCACGTAAACGCTGAAGAATGGAAGCCAACAAAATACAAAGCCACCCACTATAATGCCCAAGGTCTTCGCTGCTTTAGTCTCCATCCTGAATCGTTTTACCTGAAATTTGTAGAAAAATTGCTCATCTTCTTTTAATTTATAGACAATTTGAATTTCGATACCACAACCACTCAATTACATTCAAATTCAAATTAACTCTCAGGTATATTGATACTTCCAATATTTAAGAGATTTAGACTAACATATTTATTAGTAGATTGATGTACGGGCTAAAACGAAATAAGTTGGGAACACCCGAAAAAACTTTAATATTTATTAAAAATTTAAATATAGGTACTGATTTAAATGAAATTCGAGTAAAAAAATTTTACTTGAGCTTTAATATTTCTCTTCCCCATTCTCCTCGTAGTCCGAGGCTTGTCATCGTATTCATCAAACAATGGCCCTGGTGCCAAGTGTTGTGGAGGTCTAACTCTCAATCTACTTTCCGTTAACTCTCTACCATCTCTTTCGTAATGGACTGCGTAAAGAGACGGACTTGGTGACCTACTCGGTGATCTGGAGTTCTCATGAGCTGTGCAAATTTGTTCAGAAGACGGATATGAGACAGATATTTTGACTTTCTCGTGGGCTCTTCGTGCACTTGAATGCCTAGAAAATAAATAACACAAACATCTAGTTTTTCAAGTACAGTTAAAATACCGAAGATCTTACAAACAAAGTACCTGTCTAGTTACTTTGTCACTATCACCATTATTATACATTATTCATTATTAGATGCATAACATTGTTCGAACTTCTCGAGCACTTTGTATATAAGAGTCTTTTGAACCCAAAACAATAAAAGAAATAAGGGCTTAATAGTAGACAGCGCGAAACTACGAATTCTAACGGCTATTCTTACCTTCTAAGCCTTTCTGGTGAAGCACTAAGTGAGGTGCTAGTAGAATGGTTAGAGGCAGTGGACAGAGGCGAGCCGTGTGGACGGTTGGAGCCTCTCCCGCGATGTATTCGCAATGTTAGGCGGTTGTCGTCAAATCTATTTCCAAGACCTTTACCTGAAATTTGAAAATTTTTACATTAATCAAGTTTCGCAACTTTGGTTTTCAGACCAACGATGAAAAGATTGATTAAAAATTTGTGGATGATATCGGTAATCGCAAATACCATTACATTATTTATATTTAAACAGAATTAGACAGAGAACTAACAGAGACAGAAGACAGAAACAGAGAAATAACAGAGAACTCCTATTACTTTTGTAACATTCAACTTTTGTGTCTCTTATTGTTGTCGATTCTCTAGCGACTCTCTTAAGTTCGTGAGTTTATTAATATAGGGCTTCACATATAATAAATAATGTTCAAAGTTTTCCTTTGAATAAACAATAAATTCGCAAATTATTTACATTTGTATACAATCTGATATGAGCTTATCAATAAGTACCTACTTAAATAAGTCAGTTTAAATAGACTTGCGTTATTTTTAGATCATACTTGAAAAAAATGATGGGTATCTCTAAGAAAGTCTGTTTAAATATGTAGCTCGCTCGCTCGTAACCTATATGCACTGCTATCTTTCTAGTAAATTCAAAAGCAATTATTATTAGCGTTTCATTATGTTGGTAGAATCTTAATTATGAATCTTAGCAAAGCTTTTAAACAGTTTAAAAAAAAGATTGGCAATACTGAATTCGCATTCAAATCTTTTTTTTTCTTCAGAATTAGTCTCGGTGTATAGTTTTAGCTCGGTATTAGATAGTTCATCGTGAATTCTATAATAGTCGCATTATATTAGTGAAAACTATATTTGTAAAGTTTACCTTTCGTAGTCCGGAAGCCTTGATTGATAGCCTTCGTAGTTCTTACAGCGGCTTTGTAGATCCTCCAGTAAAAGAACAGCATCACGAACATGGGTATGTAGAAGGAGCCCAGTGCGGAATAAACTACGTATCCGGCATCGTTGGTCAGCTCACAGGTCCACGGGCACGGCGGGTCTGGCTCCAAATCTTCCTTGATGTCTGAATCATCAGACTGTAACATAAGAATTATTTGGAATACATATTAATACGTACATATGTACATATGTTACTGTGACATATTTCAGATCACACGTAAGCTGATATAATCTTATAATTTCATGTAAATCATAATCAAGAACGACTGAAAGCACTACTTCAGAGTAGTTTGTTGAAGGATTATTGGCATTTAGTAGCTTAAGGGGGGATCTAAATACCTTAAGCTAGGCAACAATCGATATGAACAGGCTACATGGGGAATAAACGTAACATCACGCCTGTACTCCCGGAAGAGGCGGGCAGTGGAATGTAGTATAGTCCCACGATTAAGCAGTTACGTTCACGTCTCGCCATGGAATAGGCGATGAGTATATTGCCACACACCGGGCACATTTTCAGACGTCAAGCTACTACTAGAAAATCGAAATTAGAAAAATCCAATAGTGCCCCACCCGGGATTTTAAACCAGGACCTCTCGATCGCCAGTCGCACTTGTAACTAACACGACCAACGAGGCAGTCAATGTAATATTGAATAATAATAAAATTCTAGCTATTTTAAACGCTACATATTGTATATAGTACCTATATAATATGTATCGTATGGTATGTATCGAAAAAACGAGAATTTCTCACCTTTTTGTCTTTCCAACCGACCAATGGTGGGAAGCATATCACGAAAGAGAGGACCCAGAGTCCAGCGATGAGGGCTTTAGCTCGCCTCCTGCTCATAATACTAGGATAGCTGACAGGGCGCGTAACGGCGACATAGCGATCCAGAGAAATAGCGCAAAGATTCAGGATTGAAGCCGTACACATCCACACGTCGACCGCTAGCCACACGGAGCACCACACGTCGCCAAAGATCCATATCTGTAAAATATAATTTAATAATAATTTTAAAGTTTATATTATAGTCAAAACTAGTTTGCCCACCTCTTCGAGGATTACACGCGTGATGTTATGTTTAAAGGAGCTTTAGAAAACTTAATTTTTGTCTAACCTTGTGAATTTTGGTAACTTTACTTGGATATTTGAGTGTCTACGCATCTCTTCATACTGTGATGAAACATAAAACCTGAATATGTGCATATATGTATGTAGATAAAATTGTCTGCCTTCGGTATAAAATGTAGTTTTTTTAAACCTCATGTGGGCATTTGCGCTACGCTCAAATACTAATAACCGTTTGTCACATTGTTTTTAGATTTAAATTATTTATTTAACTGCTTCGTTGGTCGTGTTGGTTGCAAGGGTGACTGCCGATCAGGAGGTCCTGGGTTAAATTCCGGGGTCGCGCACTCAGATTTTTCTAATTTAGATTTTCTGGTACTACTATTATAAGGCTTTGGAAATTCGATACAGGTGCCATGGCTGTAAATCCAACACGCAACTCAGATTATAGGTCGACGAATGACTATTAATTAACGAATAATTTTATAGGTATGGCTAATTGTTAATGATTTTATTAATGTAAGAGTGTTTTGTGGTTCAATGAAGTGTGTTTTGTATAACCTTTACTATCATTTGCACAATACTCGGCTCCATTGCTCATCATTCATGACATGATGTGGATGTGTCATGTCAGATAGAAATACTGATCATCACCCCTACGCTCACTCCGAGCCGAGTATACTCGTAATCATTATATTGAAACAGATGGAACCTTTTAACAAAAATTTAAACGCCGAAACAAAATCTCTCTGTAATTCTAGCGTTAGTTCTTTGTATCTATTACAGAGATATGTGAGGACTAATCAATAAACAATACGATATAATAGGTAGATCATATCTTAAGACAATCCACGTATGAGCACCTGTGATCTAAGCTGAGTCGATCGAGTACTATGATAATCAGATTGCTGATATATGACATACATACATAATTTTGTTCATACATACTTATGGTGATTATTTTAAAATTATATAAGACAGAAGGATTTGTTCTTACATACATCACGCAAGTATTTTATGGGTGGTTAGTAGTCAGGTGAAATAGCCACTAAATTAATGGGTCAGGATACAAATGCCCCGCTTAATTTTTCATTCAATATATTCAATATTATATCTATAGCTATATGTATAGTTTATCAGACGTCCGGTTATCTTAATACACGCTCTTCTGATGCTTACTTTGCGATCAGACGGACGTGTGTGATGTGTCAAAATATCATTAAATATTATACAAAATATAACAATTCCCGCAAGTTCATTATATTCTTTCTTTATATAAACTTTACATTTTAACAGTCTATATGTCGGGTCATTTAAGAGGCAACCGTGTAAGTAGGACCCCTCGAAGATATTTTTCATAATGTCGGATTTACGAAGATGACAGACGCTTACGGGGAGAGCTATCAAATTCTTACGACTATTTGCTTTAGTTTCCATGGAGTTATCGCACGGAGGGCTAAAGATTTTCTGAAGCGTGATATTTCGAACTAAAAGATTTGTTACATTATGCTTTATTAAAAAAAAGCGTGCGGAGAGTTTTTCCTCCAGTTTTTTTCTCCAGGACTAACGCGCGTGCGCAGCACTTAAAACAGAGAAAATATTAAATACCTATACTTTAATATGATTTTAAATCTTATTAAATGTATCAATAATAATGGGTTATGTATCGATTACATACAGGTCAGTTGACAGCCAACACTTGAGGCTACAGATTATAGGCTACGTAGCTTTATGTGCGTAGAACATTTCCAAAGAAACAATACGGACAGTCACGGACGTACGGACGGTCAGATTGTATCCACGAACTCACTTATGTGTAGTTACATTTCATAAGACACGTCCTTATTTAACTTTGGTGGTCACTGCATTCGATATACCTACATTTGTCAAGACAATGAGAGAATGGTAATAAGATAATGCTCATACTCTGTCAATCGAGGAAGGAGAAGACATTAGTCTTATTACGAATGAATTTCTTAAAGCGACTTATAGAATTTTTCTTTTCCAGTCTTACAAGCAGCTTAAGCTCAAAGTTTGATGCCCGGCGTGATTATAAAGTATTCCTTACCTGTTATGTACGCATGTACATATGTATTAATGTATGTATGTGAGCAACGCGAAAGCTTTTGTAACAGTATTAATTATTTCTGCCTTAATTGAATTTAATTTTAGCAGCACATGTCGCTTCCGACTCTGCTCTCTACTACTGAAACTCGAATTTTCTGTTATATATTTTTTATATTATTATGTATTACATGTAGCAGATGGGGTCACAAGCTTTATTTAATGATTACTTCGTACTGTTATGGCTGACCGGATAGTTTAGTAGTTAGTGACTTCAGAGTCACTAACTACTAAACTATCACATTAACACTCAGGTGTTAGCCCGACAGACGTGAGTTCGAATAATATTTAATTCATGAATAACATAAATTACGTAAATATGATCTCACACTGAACACCGTAGGCAAAACACGACATAATACTTTTAATACACATACACACAACATCAGCCTGTGTAAGCCCAATCCTGGACATATGCCTCCCCTGAGGAATTTTAACTCTTAATCTCCAAGCTAGGTACACGGTTCGGGGATGGCATTAATTTCGGTTATCTTAATTAATACTATATTATTTTTAACACCTAATATAGCATATGTCAGCTCTATGGACATTGAGCTCGTTTACTTTTGCCGTTTCTTCGTATTTTCTATCCCGAAGCGCGTAAGAAGTAACGTATAAAGCGAAGGTCTAACCGAGCGAATGTTTATCTAACACTAATTCCATTGGTATTGACTCACACCATCAGCTGTGTCCTTGCTTCATTCTCGTGTCAAAGTCACGCTGTTAATGAATATACCTAATGAAACGATTAACACTTTATTAAAAGAATTTCCTTGGTTTTTTCCTACTTTAGCCGTCGTGGGTACACCAAGGGGAAATCATTATCTCCGTATACGGCAAAATAAGCGTGGTTAGGCGAAAGAGATACAATACTTAAGATCTGTATATGTGACCCTAAAGTGTGTTAAGTCTACGTACATATACTCAGGAGTTATATAAAAAGAAACGTACTAACTAACTGATTTATATTTGCAGAGTCAAATATTTTGAAAGAATTTGGCCAGTGGGTTCAGTTTATTGTATAAGATAGCAAATCTAATGATTTTCCAGAGTTACTCTTAAGGGGTTAAATAGCTAAGAAAAATTAATATGAACTTGAGCAAGATTTCCTCGCTGTCGGAACTCCGGCATGACTACTTTATACTAACATCACCACTATCATCATGAGCATCTTCGGCTTACTTCACTGTAGGACAGATGTAAGCCTTCCCTAATGATCGCCATCTCGTTTTGTAACAGTTTAGTATCTTTTACCATAAGTTACCTTTAGACAGAAGTTTTTTAAATTCCACGATGATATCAATATTTTCTTATCAACTGACGACTTTTTATTTACTTTTAATATCGGCTTGTAATAAGTTAACATTTATAATGCACTATCCATATTAGATGTTATAGTTTAGTTTTGCGAAGACTAGACCTTCCATGACACATATGTACACGGGTGATCGAGTGAGAAAATTACGTTTGGTGCAAGAAAGTCATTTGGGGATTTCCCGTTTTATTTTTTATAACTTTTTAATTTACTGTATTTATGAAAGGCCATGAAATAATTACAAAAGAAATGTAAATATTTATAATGTCAAAATTAATGATACACGATTAACACCAATGGAGTTTCTATAATTATTTTCAACATCGTTAATATACGAAACCACAAAGTTCGATTTGGTTGTCAGGAACAACAACACCTAATAAGTGAATCCAGGGAGATGTATTTAATCGCAGTTATAATTTTCGCTATCAATAATATTGTTCATGAATGAAAATTTAAAATTAATAATCGTAAATTAAAATTTTCTACTTGGACCATACGTAGACCATATCCGAGTAAAAAAAAACAAATTTTTTCTAAAGACTGTTCAATGAAAAACTCGAATAGAGGCGCAGTGTGCAGTCATAAAAATAATAATTTTTTTTATCCCTTCCGATACATCAGTTCTATGTATTAAATTTTAGAAGAGACCTGTAACTTTATTTTTGTTTGAAACTCGTTTATTTTTTATAGTTTTATGGAAAAATGTATGCAGTCGTTAACATTTTTTAATAGTTTAAATATTAATACGGACCATACACATAATTTATATATACAAATACATATTAGTGTCACACGTATTTCACATAGGCGAAGACAGGGACTACAGACTTCCACAGGTTATGATTCTGTCAATTCGGCAATTACCTTTCACTACTTCTTCTTTCATAATTACAGTTTACCCATTAACGGTTACTGGCGCGGAAATTACGTAACAGCAATACTGTAGTCCCCGAAGAAATAGGTAAATAAGTGTGATACACTCCCACTTTCAACAGTTACCTTTACGTTCCACCGTGGAATAGAAGGTGAGCCTATAGCCCTATACTGGACACAAATCGGGACTCCGAAGTGATAATAGACATTCTATTTTAGTTAGAAAAAAAATTATAGCACATGACTCGGGTATTGAATCCAGGACCTCTCGATGGCCAGTCACGCTTGCAACCACTTGACCATCGAGGTAAACAGAGATAATTTATAAACAATTTTATCATAATATGTTCGTAAAAGATATACAATTGGTTATGCATGTGACGTCATTTCTTTACGAGTGTATTGTAATACTTCATATCAAAGATAGCTACGTCGTGAGAGTCTACTTTATTCCCTTGACCACCCCTTTGGGAAATATAGGCGTGAATGTAAAAAAAATAAAAACTGCCTACATAAATATGTACCTAAATATACATTTTAATCGTAGCTTACGCAATGGACGATCTAAATTCTATGAATTGCAAAATTTTGGTTTGCATTTTATTTACAGAATACATCTAAGCGTGATATACGAATACTTAGACGATATGCTTAAAAAACAGACTTAGACAAATTAAACAGCTAAGTGTTACAAAAACAAAAGTGAGCCCTATTAATTCCTGAGCTTTAACGTTTACTAACGACGAATACACGAAAATATTGCAGATTTATCAACGCCGGTTCAAACCAGTGCTATGAAAAGCAATTTCTAACGCGGACACATACAAAGTCACCTGTAGTTTTATTCATAAATAATAACACAGTATTATACATTCTATTTATTACATTCTAAAACTGAAATTCGCTTATAACCGTACTCGTTAAAGAGTCATCAAAGTAATCTTTGAAACATCTCTACATCAATATGAACTCTATATTTGCAGTCGCAACGTCGAAAATATTTTTACGTACAAGAAAATATCCTGGAAATTGTTATTTCCCGAAATGGACTATACAGCAATGTAAATAAGGTGTATTTTGTAGTAACGGCCGTTTTCAACCCTTCAACTGTCGAGTATTCCAAGCGGGTGAGGGTCTAATTACGAAAATGATGGGCAGTTGGGAGGTCGTGATGACTTTATGCATATTAAGGCTTTAATGATAACATTATTAATATGAAAGGTATGATTATTGACATGACAATTATAATTTTGTAACAGAAATATACTCGTATTTGTTCGATCTACGAGTAAGAAGGACACGTTTAGATTTTCACTTGTAACTACTATGTATATGGAGTTTCATAAATTAGTTGTATGGCACAGAAATGAGTGACCCTATAAGTAGCGTGAAGCAAACAAAAGAAAATTTTCAAGTTGCAAACCAATACGCAAGAACTTAATCCTAGTAATGCTTGTGTACTATGGCATAAGAGTCTAAATATTTTCATCTTTCCTAGAAGAAATTTGAGGAACAAAATGGACAAGAAGTGTGTATCAAATAGTTATTCTAGTACTCATG
Source organism: Mimoniades nurscia nurscia (assembly GCA_018246595.1). Lineage (NCBI taxonomy): Eukaryota > Metazoa > Arthropoda > Insecta > Lepidoptera > Hesperiidae > Mimoniades > Mimoniades nurscia. Next base: position 9,645 of record DWFO01004709.1, read on the forward strand.
GTACAGAGACACTTTCCTCCCACAGTCCTTTTTACTGCCCACGAATAGAGTGGGCGGTCTATCTCTTGTGAATATTTCAAGAACAAATATCGTTTAATGGAAAGGATGGATAAATGCAAGTGACAGCGTTCTGTGGTCGCTTACGTCATTTGCCACTTACTTATCATTGACGTAATCAGAAACCTGATATCAATAAAGGAATTGTACTAAATTAAGCACTGCATTTGACTGCAGCGTTGATCCAGTGGTCGCAAGCGCGACTGCCGATCGAGAGGGTTTGGTTTCAAATCCCGGATTAATCACTTTTATAGGATAGGTTTTAAAATTTCGTTAGTAGCTTAAATAAGTTGTTAACATGATGTTCTTTCGAGATTGTGACTATACAGTTTAAAAGTTCTATCGAGAAGTATATATTTTAGTTTGCATACAATGTTATACAAGACCCGTTTTTACCAAGACACAATTGCAATGAATTTCAATTCAAACAAGGCTTTTGTACCACAATAGAATTGGTAGGTATTGTTGGATTCTAGTTAAAAAAAATTTTTTTTTAAATTGCCAGCGTACCAAGATGGATTCCAAATTGGTATTTTGCCTATACAAATGGAAATAAATTCATACACTTTGGGCGTATGTAAATCGTAATTGATTTTTTGAGGAAATTATTGGTAGCAATATATGTATGTACGTATTAGTGTCATCTATACTGGTTGGTATTGTATTATATGAGAACAAGAATATTGTATTATGTGAGATTTCATTCCCCGTTTAGCTTATTAAATGAATGATGAAAACACAAGGTAATTACTAGCCTGTTTGCTATTTTAATAACAAAAAGTTTAATATCAGAGGTTACTTGTCCATCCTGTCCATCTTAGCACATGTAACTTGTAACTTGTATGCAATTGTCATTTTATGTACGAGTAAATTGGAAGGCAACGATTTTCGTTAATTGACAGAGGAAGTATGAGTTGTAGCGTTAAAAGGTATGAACTTTGCAGACAATCTTTTTAATACCGCTCCGATTATGTCCATAACATGATAAAAATAATTAAAGACTTATAATTAGAGAACAACGATAGACTTAGTTGAGATAGAACAGAGTTTTTCTGCTTGTATTGTTTCCTAACATACAATAGATAGTACTACTGACCTTAAAAACCTCTCTGGTCGCAGAGAAGGGCAGTACAGCGACTCCAACCAAGAGATCAGCGACAGCCAGTGATACGATGAATAAGTTCGTGACGCTCCTAAGCTTTGATGAGCAGAGGACGGCTGCAATGACCAAGCAATTTCCTGAAATAGACACACGATTTGATTATGATAAAACTTATTAGTAGACACACACTACTTTTTTTTATCTTACCCTCTTATTATCCCTAAGACATTTTATATCTGACTAGCGGTTGCCCGCGGCTCCGCCTGCGTGGATCATTCAAAGACCAAATATTATCTACATAAACTGTTCTTAGTGATGAAATAATT
>DWFO01004710.1:0-11127 GCA_018246595.1 Mimoniades nurscia nurscia
GAAAATAGCGGGCCCAACATGGACTCGAACAGCAAGGGATAGAACCGAATGGCTATCTTTAGAGGAGGCCTTTGTCGCAAGACAAGTTGAGGAGTAAAAACCGTTTGCCGAATATGATAATGAATTCTGTTAGTAAAAAAAGAGTTCTTAGGCACAATTACAAAACTTTTGTTATTTAAATTAAGATCAACAATAAAGGCTTTATTTATTTATTTTAAACCTTGTGCACCTGATTGTACGCATGTCATGTTATTATTACTTATATACTTTCATTTACCTTACAGTAGACGTTCTTTGTGCTCGTGTACTGTTAGCAGCATAATTATAAAACACTTTCCTGGTACAATCATATGACGAAATAAAACTTACAGTGTCTATACTTTCGTACATCCTCGGTGCAAGGGGATTGTCGGAAATAACTGGGATTTCGATAATCTGTTTTTGCGCTGCAAAGCCTCTCTAACAGATCGGGTCTACTATAAATCATTTTCAAATATTTCGCGGTTTTATGTGGATTTAAGCGACGGCACAGTTTATCTTGTTTCGATTTAGGATTTATCCATAAGGTCGGCTTCGCTATGATTTATTGCGAGCTCAGTATAATTGCGAGGGATCTATCTGTGAGTGCCTCCGAACTTTATCGAAGGTCAATAGGATTGTAAATTTCCCCAGAGTACGTGTATAGTATTCGCTTGAAATTTTTGAAATTAGAATGTGAAAAAATTGACTACTACAGCTATAAGGCCGGGCGTTGCAACTAAAATGGTTCAGCCTAAATCTGTTATAGCATTTTATGCTTCCAAAAACCAACAACATATGCAAATTTAATTACACTGTTTAACAACCCCTTTCTTATACTAGTACTTAGATCTGTATCATTAGTTCATTTGCATACATAATAAGAATTGTTTAGGCTAATGTTTCCCGCTATAAAGAAAGTGACGTATTTCGTTAAGAAAATAACATTATAGCTTTACTTACTACAACTACTGTAAATTTTATTTTGAAAATTTTCATGGCTCCGACAAGAATTGTAAACAATCTAGTCGTCCAAAGGTAAGTGAGTTATTTAGCCTTCAGCCTTAGCATGTTTCAGTTAACGCGATTAATTTAAAACGGAAAACAAGTGTTCCACCCTAGAAATCGAGTCGCCGTTTTGTTGCGTTAAGGTAGAAAACTAGCGCAAAGTCTACTTAATATTATCTTATTAAAGTAATATGATTTCACTTTGCAAAATAAGTAAGTAATTTGTTTTATTCTAACCAAAACTTATATTAGTCTAAGAGAGCTACGAGCATTTACCTTAAGCTTTATTATAGTGCACTGTAGTGATGATTTGCAAGCAGGAATTTTACATTTCAACTTGATTTTTCTTATATCAAGAAATAATTGTTCATAGTTGATACATTTTTTATTAGCAATAGGCCAGCGATTAAATACGATCTCACTCAATAGTAGTCCAGATGTAGCATGCTTACCTACATTGAGTATTGAATTTTATTTGAAATAGTTCCAAGTCGGACGAAACGAAAATTTTTTTTACGAATCATTTTCACCCTTCACTTCCACGGGTGGATCAAAGACGCGAAATGTAGTCTTAATCTTATAGTTACTCTCTCGCTTTTACTGATCACGAAACACTTGAAAAGATTCGAAATAGACGCCTGAAACATCCAAACAGCCATATACACTCCTATGAGTTTAAGATGTGTATAAAGTTGTTTCAGTACAGCTACCATATATGTTTATGGAAACCACGACGAAACAATTTCTAACTGTAACAAAATTCTACAAACAGTAAAATGAGCATTATATGCTCTTAAGGAGAGCAACATGAAAGGCTTTTACCGCCACAGATAGTTTAAATTGCCAAAATACCTGTGTCCAATAATAAATGCCGTATGTTTATTACTCGGAGCACGCGATACAGTGATTCCACTAAAAGCATCTCCGCGTTGCTAGCTCACTTGTTTTACCGTCAACGCGTAAACTTTAAACGACACTAAGGTTAAATTTAAGTTATTTTACATACATAATTAAAGTTGTTTTTAAGACTAAACTCCAGTCGTTTTAGATCAAAAACAGTTCAATTGAGTCACATCAAAACTGAGAAAATTACGTTCTCATATTACGTTTCGGTTAAGATAAATTTACTTAAATATTGACTAAATATTTAAGAATGTAGTTTGAAAAAATAAGCAACATTGCTACATAAACAAAAAGTAGTCCTAGCGTTGTGACAGAATGCAGGCTCCCGTTGCATCGGTCTTGCATTAAAATCCTGGTACACACCTGTTCCTTTACAGAATCATTTGCGTTGTAGAATTCATATATTACTTGCTATAAAGGTGAAGTAAACAATTGTGACAAAATCCAGATACCGAGTTCTCTATAATATTATACATCGTGCATGAAGTCTATTAGGCGCCGTTTGACCAATGGAGAAGAAGAATCTTCTTAATGAAGCTTCTAAATCTTCTCATTACTGAGAGGAAACTAGTGTTCAATAGGCAAACGATAGAAAAGCTAACGACGATCGTGTATGCAGTAACCGCATATTAAAAAACATTCACGAACGTTTCTATACTTCAAATATCACGACGAACAGTTGAATCTAGTTGCTCTATTCAAACTAAAGTAGCCTTTCAGATGCCTGCATAACGCTTTGTAAAATTTTGTAAGATTTGCCGTTTACTAAGTCGTATTTCTTGTAATATACACTCGAAAGCGTTTTAATGTTAGCTCCTAATATAATTGCAGCAGAAAATTTACGAATACCAAAATAATAGCAAGGAAATATATATGATATCTTTCAAGAAAAAAAAAGTAACATCACACCTGTAATCTCCGTAGAGGTAGGCAGAGGAATGTAGAACACTCCCACGTTCCACCGGTTACTTTTACGTCCCACTATGCAATAGGTGGTGAGCCTATTGTCATACACCGGGCCACATATCCTGACTTCGACCCACTACTGGAAAATCTAAATTAGAAATGTAGTAGTGCTCGACACGGGAATCGAACATAGAACCTCCCATTTGGCAGTCGCACTTACCACCAACACGACCAACGAGGCAGTATATCTTTTAAATGCATATATGAGTAATATTGTATGATATACAGCATATTTTAGTACTTGTCAATCAAGAAATCTCCGTGTCTGGTGGACTATGAATACATTTCCCGAACCCAGTACCGGGGTACTAGGACTGGAAGACTAAGAGGAGACTAAGGCCATCGCAGGCAAATAATGGTATGTCTGCCTACGCACAGCTAAATGCTGTGGCCGCCTACGGGAAGCAGCATAGGCGAGGCTGTCCTCTGTAATAATGTAATATTTGACAGCCAACAGACCGATGATAACAAACCAAGTACTCCAACGTCATCGCGCATCCATATAAGTACAACAAGTCTTTTATTCAGGGAAACGCAACACGACGTTTTCTATTGAGAATTCTTTATTCATCCGGCGTAGTTTGAATAGTGTTTTGGATGTTTCAAAGAAACATTTTCGTGCCGGAAACGTTGGCGACATTAAATATTCAAGGCAATATGCCATGAGGGCGTTCACAGATAACTTATGCAAATACACATAAGATCGTGTGTTCTAACAGTCGCTTCAACGAACGGTACGATAGAATTTAAATTGACAGGAAGAAATTCGATTTTTTGTGTAAGTACGGTTACGTGAAGAACATCACGTAGTACACGGAATAGGAATTTGGTGATCGCGTATTTTGTTATTTTAGTTATAATATGCTCACACGTGCGCATTTTTTCACAGACATGCGTGAACACACGCGCGTAAGCACATCAATCACATGGTATTGTCCGCAATATATCGAATAGGTTTCTGCTTCGAAAACAAAAGAGTACCTTTAGCATTATAGTTCTTTTGGCATTTTAAATAGAATATTTAATTCCTTAACGTATGTTTTAAGCACATTAATCTTTATAATAAATCATGTTCATCCTTATAATCTAAATCTGAAATATAATATACACACATAGTTTTTCTCAGTCGCAGGCCAAACTACAAAAATATGGACATTGTCGAATATTTTTGTGCACGTACTATGACATTAATTTATTTTGAACATTAAACAAGTTTCAAACGTCCCATTCACGTTACATTACGGTATTTTCATACAAATTTTATAGTTAATGGACTGCAAAATGCAATATCTAATACATTACCGTACACCGAAGTGCCAGGAAAAGGCTACTCTGACTTGTATTAAAGGATGGTAAAAATATTTTCGCCTGAAAAAATATCGGATCCTCTCGCAGGCCATTCAAGTATCAGTGAAAAGCGCTCCCTGGGCGCTGGAGCGCTAACAAGACCCTTTTAGGCTAGTGTTTGTGTAGTCACATTGTCGTCGAATTCGACACAACAAACAAATGCCGGCCCACTAAGTGATTGGGTCAATATTAAGGTCACGAACAGACGCTACCAAATCTACTCCATACTGATATATACGAGAGAAATGTTTTATTTTGATACATAAAAAGAACTGTCACAACTTCGTACATATGTCCGCAACTTATTCCCATTCTAAAATTATGATTTTTTTCAAAACTTGCGAATTTTATGCAATTGAGTATTCGGCCATATTGTTCAATTAGTAATAAATATACACGTAATGTGTTGTCAAGATTATTTATTATCTGAACTTTTAATTCGATTAAGACCTTCTTCTATATTTTCTTAATTATAATAAGTTATTAAAAAATTAATTCAAATAACTAAGATTTCGAAATTACTTACGTAATTGTACTTACGTGATCCCTGATTAACTAAATTAAGACGGACCGCATTCGGTGTTTATGAAGTAAATTATGTTAGATTATATTTAATTAAGGACACCTCTAACTGTTTGAGTACCTACTTCACATTTCATGTTTCATTTCATCAAGCATTTCCTCATATGTGCTGAATATGAATAAATGACCCCAACATCATTATACAATGAATTGTTCATAAATCTTGCAACATGCCTGCTTTGTTAAGCCAACTCGCTCCGAATGTTCTTTCATAGCTTATCCGTTCCCAAATCCGAGCTTTTCCGACTATGAATTGAACCGGAATGTTCGTATTCAATTCTTTGCATATGCAAACGTTTTTCAGCTAGCTGAATTCTCATGTGTACGCATGTCATAAAAGGAAAATATTTAAAAGAAACAGTTCTTTGATAACGGAAATAATGCTTGGTTCTCTTTATTGTAATGTCTACAAAATATACCTCGCATCAAATAAAACCAACCCTATCGTACTATATTATAGTGTGTACTGTCTTATATAGCATCACGCTACGGTATAGGTCGCGAATGAAGTCCCAGTGAATTATGAAGTAATCCAAGTTAACATTTAATGATAATCCAAGTTAACGACAATGTAATTGTAAGTTGGTATGCCAAAGCGTTTTCCATAAAAGTCTCTTTGGATTGTTAATAATGTATAATCATATTTTGTTATATCTTTATCATATATTCACTACGACCTTTACCACCATCAAACTCAAACGAGACTCGAATTCCATAAATTAATAAGAAATGATGAACAAATTAATATTATACATACATAATTTTATCACCTTTTCAGTAATATCAACACCTGTCTCTAAGAGGTATGTTCTAAGAAAACTGGAACCGAAAATTCATGTAGAAATGTCTAAATTAATTTAGACTGTTGAGATGAATTGCGTGGTATGGCGTACCTAAGGTGAAGAGTATACTGGGAAATCTTTGCCTTACATTTACTCATATACATTGTAGTTAGATGAAATACTCTGCTCACTATAAAACTGTTTATCATATGAAAAGCAGGTTTGTAGTTAACAGAGGACGATATCGTATTCTTAAAAAACTAGTTTACAAGTATGTAATTTTGGCTATTAATGCAATTGTATCTATTTATGCTTTTGTCTATAAATGCAGTTTTTTTAGACTGAGAAGTTCCACTTAAAAGGTTGATCAAGCTTTGATAATGATCGTGTACGAGTGTACGTCGTTACGAGATCTGTAAATTAACGCAATAATTAAATTATTTGCTAATGTAATTCTAGGAACGTGTAGCGGCATCTGTTATTTATTTTCAAAATATCAATAAAAAATTATTCAGTTTGAAATAATTTTTATGATTTTCTATTGGGCGATATAGAAAAAGATGGATCATTCGAGAAGGCAATGTAAGCGGTGCCTTACCCGCGCCTAATCTACAGAACCTCGGCAATACGGATGAAGTTAGTGTAAAATTATTATGATAATTTCACCAAAAACTTCCAAGTGAGTTTGCGTCGTGAATATGCAAGGGGAAAGTTCACACGGCGCCAAGTTTTTATGAACACTGTCAGATTGTGGTGCCGCTGTTGGGATCCGCTTTTGTTGTATAAGGTTTACGGTGTAAAGTTTTCTAAGGGAAGGTGTTGTGATAATGGCCAGCTACAAGCTTAAGTGAGGCAATAAATGTCTCGCGCAATAAAGTTTCCGTTGTAAATCATTTCCCTTTACTCAATATACTCGTAAATGTGTGCACACAGTATACGTACAATATGAAGTAGACATAAGAAACAAACATATGAGTTACTAAAGTTTTCATTTGATTGCTTCGTTGGTCGTATAATTGCGAGTGTAACTCCCGGGTCTTGTACTATTGTTGAGTACTATTTAAACGACTAGAAATTCAAGTTAAAATTTCTAGTACCTACTGGTCGGATACCGGATTTGTATTCGGTGCAGGGTAATAAGCTCACTCTATTCCATAGTGGGACATGAATGTAACTGGTGTTACGTAATAGTGTACTACAAGTACACTCCTCTGCCTACCTCTTCGAGGATTACAGGCGTAAAGTTACGTTTATATTATTAGTTACGTTAAGTAGAAAAAAAGTCCTTGTGATATATTTTTTGCACCCTGCTACCCATATACTCCTTTAACTGTAGTATCTTTTCTCAATTTAGTTTCTTTTAGTACATTCAACTAAAGAAATTCAAAACCAACAGGAACGGCACACAGTAACAATTCTAAAATGTACACTTTGCGAAAACGACGACCCAATTCTTACATTTTTGCGTCTTTTCATACCCGCGTCTGTTTGTTGAAAGAGTGACTCAAAAAGCATCACTTGAAACTAGCAAAGTTTAAGTAAGAAAACGTATGTCAACGTGCTCTTTAAAAACTTTTTGGCCCGGTATATTTAAATATATACTGTATACTCTGTTTTACTATATACAGAGTATATACTGATCGTAATATCACGCCTGTAATCCGCGAAGAGGTAGGCTGAGGAGTGTAGTACACTTCTCAAGTTTCACCGGTTACGTTTACGTCCCACTATGGAATAGGTGGTGAGCATATTGCCATACAACGGGCACATATCCAGAGTCCGAGCTATATATACATACATATATAAGTAACATTACAAAAGTTCTTTTAAAAAAGAAACAACTAACCAAAAGCGCTGCTCGTATGTATGGCGAATTCCCAGCGGTGTTCGTGACAGGTGGAGAGAAATGCGCACTGGTTACTTTGCACTTTGATCCATCGTGGGTCTCTGGCGACCGGAATGTAGTGGTATCATAATACTACTCGTAGATAACTTTAAAAGTACTCGTAGGATGCAGATTTGTATTTAAAAATATTCGCTAAACGTTACGTGTAATGAGGTATTAAATAATTTTTTTTTATTACACAATAAAGTCTTGAATCATGTGTATAATAGTTAATTTTAATTTCGATCGCAATATCGAATTGTTATGGTATAATTTTTTTTTATATTTAATTTTCAATACTAGTGATGGATATTCCACTATTATTTTCATTATATCATCACTCCAGGTACCCGACGGACGAGGCAGAGTGTGCCAAATATCTTAATTCTTATTGATCTCATATACATATTTGGTCCAGATAGCTGGGCTTTGATTCCTATATTAAAATATTCTTATGACAATATTCGGACTATTGATATACGTATGATTATTGCATATAAAGTAATCTTTGCTTGAGAAATCTACGTCGTATAAATTTTCATTACGACTGATCATTGTGACTGATCGGGCGATTAGTTGAGCGATCGATTATCCAATTGGTCGACTGATCGAATGATATACTTTTGAAATTAGGAATGTGGAAATTAACTCATAAGAAACATTGCACAGTTTTATATTAAGGTCTTACTAAATAATTTATTATACTTATAAACTCTCTCTTAAAATCTCTTTCTTCTTATGAATAAAATTTTAAGCTAGGAACGAAAATTGAGTTTCTCCTACGGCTCTGTCTATTTGTATCCAGCGGAGCTCATGAGACGCAATGAGAAATTCACGCCGGATAGTTTGCACTTTGATCTATAGTAGCTCTCCGACGAAACCAGTTTGTCTACTTACAACCGACCGTCGGTAAACTCAGTCTACAGCTTAGTATAATTTCGGAATATGAAAATATCATCTTATAAAATAATTGTATTTTAACACTTCAAATTAAATATTTCAATTCCGTGAAAACTGATATTTTTTTAAATTCAATTCAAATTAATATATCAAACTCCAACAATATACATAGGCCTCCCGTAACTTACATATATTAAGTTCCCTTAGATGTTAACGGACGGTATTCCTTACTAATACTTACGTTTTATAATAAAAGCGACGTAGTTTTATAATGCCTTGCTTTACAATTCAAGTTGCAATGACTGGTTGACCGATCGATATAAATACAATAGAAATGCACGTGCTATTATGAAGTTTTCAAGTCGCATAAAAGTTCCGTCCCTTGTTAAAGTAATAGAGCTATTAGCTTAAGGTACTTGTTTTACCGTGGTCGAATAACGATAAACGATGAACTATGATAATTAAAAAGTGAAATGCAAATCGAGGTAAAATTATAAAGTATAAACAAAAAACTAAATTATTCATATAATAATTTCACATTATGTTATACCTTTTCTTATGGCGTATGAGAAAAATAACATTGAAATAGATTGTGTATAAACACGTTTAGGTGTATCTCAATTTCATGAAGTGTAACAATCCCAAACCCATGGGAATATTCCATAATGTCAACTCAACTTTATATTTAGTCAGCAATAGACATTCGTATGTTCCTAAGGTGATTGAAGAGAAATGAAGTAGGATTGACTCCTACCTTTCAATTGTAAAACACCTTTAACTCTTTCCACTATCGAAGGTTACCTGTATAATACTTTGGTATCAATTATGATCCTGAAAAAGACCATTGTTTGGTCTTTTTCAAAATCAGGATCATCGTTACCCAATCAATGTTTCTCACTCCTAGTTCGATAGTATATGAGAATTTCGTTAAATATCGAATGAATCGTGCTATTTATTTACGTAGAATATACAAAAGTTATATTGCTGACACAAATCTTACTCGTCTACCTCCAAAGTTTACGACTTAGCGATAGAACAAGTCCATAAACACGAAGGACCACCGTCAGTACACCAATAACGGACATTCCTTAATAATTGCTTTCTTACGTATCGCTCGTAGCGACATGAATTATTTGCTCGACCCAAGGTCGGTGAACTCGTAAGGAAATATTCTTTGGAAAACTGAAATTAATTTACAATTTAAGAGTTCAAAGACGTTGAAGGATAGCGCCAAGTTTTCTTAGTTCGAATCGAGGTAATTAAAGTACACGAGTTTGATAGAACGGCTGTTCTAATTAAAGTGAGTATGCCGTCGAGACGTATGCCACATAAACTCGAGTGTTACTTTCGGAAAACTTTTTAACGTTGATGAGTTGTAGCTCGAGCCCGCAATTTAAACTTTGAATTCATTACGGTTCCCTTCTATTAGAGACTTGTTACATCACCACACGACATTTATATAAATAAGGAAATTAAATTATGATTCTGGTCTCAAGTACTTACTGGTAGTATGGTGTAATAATAAGATTTTTTGTGGATTCATGATTTAAAAAATGTTTATGGTCAGTAAAATTTATATAGCTTTTCGCTTAAGTAATTTATCTCATTCTTGTATGGGGAACTGTATTGGCTTCTACAACAAAACATCAAACGACATTATTAATCTTTCACATAAAAAGTTTAAGTCCATTATAACAAATAAAACATTTCTGTAAAAGTAGCCTATTATAAGGTAAATTATTACTTAAATTATAAAAATGCTTGGTGTCATCTAACTCCAGCTCCACAATAAATTTGCTAATATTATAATATTTTAACATAATATATGTATGTACCTATTTTAAGGGATGCATAAGCGTACCTATGGAGTTTCTTTCGACGCTTCTTCTCCATAGCGAGGCACTTTCCGAAACGGTGGCAGTTTCATTTTGACGCACAAGATGTGTTCTATGGATCTAGTTTTGAATAAATGACAGTTAGTTTGAATTTGAATTATACGGAGTTTTTGTAAATGTTTGACATTTATCTATAAGCTATATAAACGATTTTTTAACGATACATAATTTCAAAGTTTTTTTACTCTTAATGCTCTAATTAGAAATCGCTGGAGGAGTCGGCCTCAAACCCCGGGTGGGGCGCCATTAGATTATTTCAAAATAGATGTTCTAGTATTGGCTGAGAGTCTGGACATTTGCCCGGTGTGTGACATTAGGCTTACCACCTAATCCATAGTGGGACGTAAATGTAACTGGTGAAACATGGGAATGTACTATATTCCTCTGTTCACCTCTTCGGGGCTTGCAGACGTGAAGTTACGTTGGTGACGGTCACCATGATAACTTAACAGTCGCTACGCATTTTTTGATCTATTTTTAAAGTTAATTAAAAACTATTTGGCTTTTAACTAATGCATCAGTATAGTGACATAAGCAACAAGACCTACGAGAAATCTGCCTACGAAGCAGTGGCATGTGGACGTTTTATCATCAAAATAATAATAATAATTTGACAGGCCCGTTGGTGCAGTGGTTAGTGAACCTGATTGTTGCGCCGGTGTTCGTGGGTTCGATTCCCACCCAGAATAAATATTTGTGTGATGACAACAAGTATTTGTTTTGTGTTTGGGTGTAAAAAAATATATCTATAAGTATATATTTACATGTATATATGTAGTTTATCAGCCATCTGGTTACCATACCACAAGCTCTCTTGACGCTTACTTTGGGATCAGATGGC
>DWFO01004711.1:0-11127 GCA_018246595.1 Mimoniades nurscia nurscia
GTGAAACGTGGGAATGTTCTACATTCCTCTGCCTACCTCTTCGGGGATTACAGGCGTGAAGTTCCTTTTTTTTATATAAATTACATACCTCATTATAAGTTCTAAGTTCCTGAGGTTCGAAAACCACGACACTATTTCTAGAGAGCGATTATTGCGGTGTTATTAGGGGACGACATTTATGTCATTAATTCTAAGAGAGATTGATTAATTGATTTGGTCTCCCGTAGAAAAACGCGTTGATTGGCAAGTTGTCATTACAATGGATCTCGACATTCAAGAGGGGCAATATTCTATAATAAATGTCTTGGAACAGAATAATAGTTATTTAGGAAAATTATATAGACTTATTTAATTAATTGTTAATATTTACTACGTTAATAGTGACTTATTAAAATGAATAAATCACCAAAGGAATATACATTTTAACGTCATTCAATTGTCCATTTCATTATTGTTCGAGTGTATCCTTGGAATTTGAAGAGTAACGGCTAACTTCCCCCAACCTAGCAAAATTAAACAAATTTTATGTTTTTTAGAAAGAACTTTCATAAGTGCAGGTTTCCAATGCTCTTCTAATCATCTACACCGATGTATACTGAACGCTACAAAACCACATTATCTTAGAGTAATCCTTGATTCAAATCCTAGTTTGTTCGTGGTTCGCTTTATAAACGTACGTCAGAGAGTATTTTAAGCTTGATACAGATAAATTCCGATTGCCTTCATACCACACAGCGTGATAAAAGTGCCCAACTGAATGCATTTGTTGCCCAAAGCACGTACCGTGTCCGAGATGGGAGCAACACTTGCACACGATTTGCCATTTCTAACCAACAGGGGATGAAGTATAGCGACGCAGTACCTACGTGCAGATATGGCCTGAAACAAAATAAACAAAGACTTTTGTTCATATTTGATTTTATTACGTAGAACTGTATAAATGAGGTCGCTCGTACCTTAAAGTAATTATTATTAAAATTATCGGTAATGTTTCATTTTGGTTGTATATACTACCTTAGATTTCGGGAATAACTATTTATGACTAAAACTCAAAAAGATGGATAATAACTATTATTCATTGCACTAATACTAACATTAAATAACTATGCTAATGCCCTAATGGTCCCAATTTCTAAAGACATTTTACCAATTAATACAAATGTTCGTATTATATCAATAAAATTTTCGTTCGTATGATGAGTATGATCCATATTCAAGGTAAATCTCAGATGTCCACATGTAGCAAAGGCGTGTTACAGTTTCTACCTACTTGGTAGATATTTACTTAATTTGAAATGGCGAAATCAGAAACGTATGTCTGTAAAAGAGGAAGCAATAGTTGTTGATGTTTAATGATCGAGTTAATGTCACGCTACGAGTACATCAATATATGTATATAACTAACAACAGTTAACAAGAGATACTATCTTTACTGTCTGTTACAGTCCCGTTGCTACAGATTTCTTCGAGATGGTTTAATTATGGTATTATTTGTACATTCTGAGGATTATGGGCATAACCCCTCAGGGGAGCCCTAAGTCCAACAGTGGACTACAATAGGCTGCAATAGGATGGTGATGTCAATTCTGCCTGTTAATTTCTTCACTTATAAAGATACATACATACATACACATACATTCCGATTGCATATAATTTTCAGTTTACATAATTTCTTTTCAATTTCGTTACAATATGTTCATGACCATAATTGCATAGTAAGAAGCTTGTCTAAACATATTAGAGGTAACTTACAATTTAACGTAAGAAGCTGTTCATTATTCAACCCAAAGTATTATGAAGTGACTGAACCACATAATCGCTGCGATAATTCTTGCAACTTTGTCTAGTCAGAACCGTTCCGTGCGACGCTCAAAAGGTTTTATAAAGTTTAAGACAAACTCTTCCATCTTATGTAAAATTTTCAGATGTTGAAGTAATTAATCACTAGTTTCGTACTTCTTTTATAAATTATAATTAACTACTGATGACTGCCTCGTTTGTCGTGTTGGTTGAAAGAGCGACTGCCATATGAGAAGTCCTAGGAAATCCCGGGTCGGCCGGATACTAATAGTTTGTTGCAGATATGTAGGTATTTTACAGGATTATACTTTTTAGGATGTACATATATACGTACATACATAAAAATTAAAACTAAATGCTTTCTGATTAAGATTAAATAAGGTGAATGCTAAAAATCCTCAAAAAATAATAACTGTCGCCTCGAATGTAACCTAATACATAAACAATATATATTTATAACAAGATATACTGCTATCCTCAATTAAGTACAGAAGTGCTTCTTGACCTCCTGCAATCTTTATGGGGAAAACATTTATAGGCTATTGTCATTATGAACAAAATCTGTCTGTCAATAACGATAGAAAATATATTATGTCTAGTGCACTATGGTATAAATAAAATATATATTGTTACGTAAACTTAAATAAAATACAATCTCCTTTTCTATGCCTACCTCTTACAGGCTTGATGTTAGGTAAGGTTAGTTAGTTTATTTTAAATAAAATATTAAGTTTATGTAAACTTAAATAAAATATTACGTATACAGTAACGTTTAAAATATAGATTCACATTTCATCGAGTTCTTTTCCTTCACTATCATAGCGCGCTATATATGTATGTGTAAATAGTATAGGTGGAAGACTACCTTTAGCTTACAAAAGTTATTTTGACCAACCAAAACAATAAACTTGAAAGAAAGCGCGTAATTTTTACATTCCTTTCTAAGTCCGAAGCGTTGCCCTAAGCTTTGTTTCGCGCATTTTTTACCACGTAGCGTAGGTACAAAGGAATATTTCGAAAAATATCTTTCTACTCAAATGCCGTCTGTAGGCAAATTGTAGTAGACCTTACTCCGATTTTAAAAATGAGATAACATTGAAATATTTTTGGACAAAATTTGAAATATTTCTGTACGAGATATTTGAGCAAACATTATAGAACATCATCAGTTCGAAAAGGTTTGTCCTTTTTGCTCTGTAGCAAGCCTTTTGTTATTAATGTTTTTTTTATAAAGTTTTGTTGTCCACCAGAATAATATTCTACTTGATTTTAAATATGTACGTATATAAATATACAGCGTGACGCACCAGCGCGAGCGTACCAGTTTCGGGTGTAACGTTGATCATCTAATTAATGTTCGTTACTTGCTTCTTTGGTCGTATGGTTGCAAGTGCGACTATCGATCGCGAGGTCCTGAGTACGAATCCCGAGTCGAGCACTATAGAGTTTCTAATATAGATTTTCTAGTAGTGGCTTGAATACTGTTACGTATCTAATTAATACAATCGACCTTAAAACGAGTGCTTACTTTTTAATTTATTGATGCCATAGTAATTTATGTACATTTTTGTCTTCGTCGTGACTTATTCATAGTAACGAGTATTTCTCTACTTTGTAGCAAGAGCAACATAGTTGATTCCGGCTACATAACTTACAGTAAAACGTACTATTTCTCTATATTTTGCCCTAACCGAACTAAGTATATCCGAGATGTTATCTGTAAAGCAATGGAGTACAACTTGCTATCGTAAAATGTACGGTGAATAAAATGACCGAATTAGAATAAAAATCTTTATGATGTCTCTATAAAACAAAACAAAGAAACTGCCGATTTTTTTTTGCATATTTTTGAAGTATATTCTTAAGCTCTTATAGTCTTGGCGCTGTGGCAGATCGCAAAGAAGCTATTAAGGGCAGTAGTATGAAGCGTAGTGAAAAGTGTTAATTCACCCTCATTATGGAGCTTCTATCTGAATGAGAATACTATAAACCCTGCTCCGCTAGCTAAGAACGGGTTGGCAAAGGAAATTTTCTGACATCTCCCTTCTACTTCTTCTAAAAGAACTCTTGAAGGCAATAGAAAGTTTTTTAAAGAATGTTGCGCCTTTAATCTAAATCTCTACGATCTCGGAATCCCGGATCAAGGAATGATCCCCAGACCTTCCACAGATGATGGTAGAATCAAATTACATAATGCGTTTCAATATTATTCTAAACCATTATCATTGATCGTCATACGATATTGCATGAAATGTCTCAAAGGCCGTTTGCATGTTATAATATATGCTAAATTAGCGAGTTAATTAAGTTACCACAGAGCGGGTTGAGATTAATAAAATCTTCCACCATGCTAGCAACGAAGGGTTATGAAGTCAAAGTGTTAAGGTCTCATAGTGAAAATGAAATGTTGTTTTCCATTTTATTTTTAAAGCGAGCGCCATCAGTTAGATGATTAAGGACACAATTTTCATTGAAATGGCTCAGTAATATCGTTATTGTTTCTAGTCATCGTTTCACAAAGTATTCATTAGACTGGGCAAGATCGCTTTTTATCACTAAGTGACAGCAAAAAATATTGAAACTGAACATTTATAAAGGCTTTAAATTAGACTAGAAAGACTACTTAGACTGGGTCAGTTCATAACCGTTCATCTAATTTTTAATATATCTACACTGTTGACATAATCGCTGTGGTGATTGATAAAATAGAGGTTATGTGTTAAACTTTATGGAGAAATACGTGTCAAGGTAAAGTCATAGTTTTTATCGCAAACAAGTAATATTTCTCATCGTTGCTACTGAACTGTTGAAATGCTACGCTATGAACTAAACTTCTGAATTGCTATTTATAAACAATTATGTTCACGACATGTTTCGGTTAATACAGTTCAGTGATCGAACAACGAATTAAACTAACTACCATTTTGTATATTTAATCAAAGGACACAAATTTCAAGGGTTGATTAAATAGCTATATTTAGAATTTCAATTGTACTCCGCACGGTTATATACAAACAGATAAAGGACATTGATTAACTGCCTAAAGAGCACGCTCCATTTGAAATCCAATTTTATGCTCAGTTGATCATCAAAGGTAAAGTATAGTTTAAATTAGACATGTATTACAATGTACGTATTAACTGTTTCTTCAGGGGTGGAATACGAGATACATTTTGTGTCATGGGCACGTGTAGAAAAAATGAAACGGAATTTCCAGAATGGAAAGCATTAAGGCCATGAATAGCGAGTCAGCTAGATGTCCCGAAATAATATAATTAAATAGAATTCAAAGCACTTCTTATCACGTAAGGACGGTTTGTTATATGAATTTCATCGGTAATTTTCTTAAACTACGCAGTTCTCTGTGTTATTCATGGGTACCGCCGAGGACGGCAATATATTGCCAAGTCCTATTGTGTTGCAAACATCTATAAACGATACTGAATATCATTATAGATCACCCTTATCACAATATGTCACGCCTAAAAAAAACTGATACCTATAATTAAGTAGGCATTTGGTTGTTACGTAATATTTTACTGGTGAATGGACTGTGTCGTGTTATTTCTTAGAAATGTAATTGTGAATAGATCGCTACCGCAATAACGCGCCACCGCTGCGATCGGCGAGAGCTCATGAGGAAGAACCTCGTATAGGAGCGAAACCAGTCGGAACACCCCGAAAAAAGAAAAAACAAACGTGAGTCAAGCCGGCTTAGTAGTCATGTGTAACACTCACATTTAACAATAAGACCTCTACCACTTTATGGGATAAGATAGGTATGTGAAATTAAATTTATTTCCCTACGGTATTTGAAAGTGTTTATCACGCAACGCTGACTCATATGGAATGAACTATCATATAGTGCTTGATATTCGCAGTTTTATAATGGGAGTATTTATATTGTACTATGGGAGTATTTATATTATTTTATATCAGGATCGTAAACCATGATACTCAGCAATTATTACTCTAAGTTTACTATCTAGATATTTGTTTGGCCGGGAACAGATCCCAGGACCCTTTATTCCTAGCTGAAAACCATTGATATCGGTTTTTACATGTTATAAAATCTCGCTCAGATTTAGATTACACTTCTGTTTTGGAGAGAAACAAATTATTTTGAAGACCATTACTACCTGATAGACTTAAATGTAGTTGCGCTACTTCTCTGGGCAAACCGTATATGAGTACATATCCAACTCGTATAATTAAGGGTTGTTATAAATGGTTCTACAGCGCTAGCATATTTGTGAAGAATTATATTGCCTAATTAGTTGCTACAAGCCTTATTATTTATTATATTACATATATTATACAGCTCTATTTAATGTATTTTATGCCCAGAGTGGGGATTATAGGCAAATAACCCTTAGAGGAGACCGACGTTAAGCAGTGGACATAGACAAGCTGATGATGATTTATTGAAAGAATCTGTTTCTGTATTCCATAAAAACATAATGTTACAATGATTTTATTGTATTCTATTTCTAGATTTAACTTTAAACGAAGAAACATCGAAAGTCTTCTTACTGAAGTCTTATGCGCGTTTTGTTCCAAAGTTCGACTTGACAAAGTGGACTAAAAGTTTTGTATAGAAAAGAGTAACAAAAAGCTTAAGTGAAACTTTGCTTTCTATAATCGTCTCAAAAGTCTACTTTGTAAGTATGCTGTTAGGTTACATTTAGCAGTTTTTTCAAACTCTGTGTTATGAAAAATCTGTTGATATAAGGTACAGGTTTAATAAACATTACAATGAAATTACTGAAGTCAGTTTATTTATTAATTCATTTATTCAATCAGGAATAAATATTTACAATATTCCTAATAAAATCTCCCTTGCCTGGCTTCTGAAAGTTGCGAGGGAACAGGAGTAGACGCTGTAAATGAAACCATGGGTACCTACTGATGTCAAATGCAATTTGTAGTTATTCATTAAAACTACTATTCATTCAATTATATTATAAACATTTTGATGTAAGAAACTAAACTGTCTCTAAAATAAATGCCATTAACACTTTGTACGACGAAACATAAACTTGTAGATTGTTTTTAAGTCACGAGTTCTGGAGAATAAATGGTGTTTTAAATTTTTTTATATATAAAATAACTTTCCAGATTTTTTAGTAAACAATTAGATACAAAGATTAAAAGACTTGTTGATTTTTTTTTCAATTCAGAAGATTTTGGGAATACCAGAATTGTTCGTTTATTCGCCTATGTTACATATCCATATATTTTAAAAATATTTTTGCAGTACTCCTCCATACATTTCGATCACCATGGTCGTAATTTATGGAGTACTGCATACTTACCTACGTCTGGGGTCTTGGATACTAAGAAATATTTAATTTTTTTTTTCGGATACAGCACATTATATGATATACTAACTTCGAACACGAACATTATATCTACGCAAGTATATACAGTAGAAATTGCCCTGTAGCTCGGGATGAGGGTGCGAAGTACGGCATGTCCTGTTTGACGTGCGAGGCGACTAAAAGAAGGCCTTCGGGGTTGCAAAGGGCTATAGTGTGGGCTCGAACCGCTGCAGCTAGTAGTCCTGGGAAGAACCGTACATATATACATATTATGTGTGGCCGTATAATGTCGTGAAAATCGGAAAGCGTAGGCTGGAAACACCATCGCTCTACGAAACGCCGGCAACACAGGGAGCGTCGGGCTAGGAGGACACCGGTGCGTTCTGCCGCAGACCTCGTAGTCCTCCTGTATGCGCCGAGAAAAGCCACCAAGGGGTTTAAGTGAGGTAAAAGTCCCACATTATCTAGTATCTCTCCCAGAGTACCGGGTATCTTTTGATGGTTCCCGACGTGAACAAAAAAAAGATACAGTGGAAAAGAGTTATGACAAATAAGGTTTCCTCAGAAATAAAAGCACTAACAATTGTATTCTAGGGTTGAAGTCGAGTAAGTTCAACTGAATTTATTATTCAGTAATTTAAGTCCTCAAATTCGTTTCTTTTGCGCCAATGCCCGAGAGATACGTGTTGAGTTTCCTATTTTATGTCAATTTATTATTACTAACAAAAACTTAAACGATAACGAAAAAAAAATGTGAGCTAAATCAAATCCATCTTAATCTATTCAATATAACCAATTACAAAACAATGTAATGTATAGCTGAAACGAAAGAAAACCGCTCTTTTATTTTATTAATAGAAATGCTTGGGGACCGTCGCCCAGGGTTCGATAAAGCACTGTAACAACTTTCAAATATATATATTACAGCGTTGGTAGGTCGATTCGAAGCGAAGTTTCGCTTTACTCAGCTTCATTTTGTGTGGAAACGCGTACTGGAAAGAATCCTGGATGCAGAACTTATCGAAATTATAATAGTTTTGTGCTTTTAATAAGAATTCACGTTTTTTATTCGATATGTAGAAGGCGGTAGACTTACATATGTCTGAAATATTAGTAATTAGTATTCTTTTTGGTTGTATTGGGTTGATATTATAAATAAAAATATAAACAGTTGGCAGAAAAAGCTTTACTTTACTAACAAAAAGAAATTATCCGGTTCAATATTACGAGAGATTGAAAGTTTTTGGTGCAGCGATAAAACAGCTGCATAATCGGCTCACAAAATCAATATAGTATTAAAATGTTATATAAATACAAATATTGTAGACGTTATTCCCTTTATAAAATGTCGGGCTGCGTAATTCTCAGGGAATTTGGCAAACCTCCTAAGTGCTCTTCAGGCTTACTCTACCGTGTCTTTTGAGTCGGATAGCTACATAATTTCAACGTCAGCTTAGCCCGCATAATGGATCAGAAGTTACTGTTTCCAGTCGAGAATTACAGAAACCGTTCGAATGTAAGTTTGTAATTTGAGCCTGAGACAAATAAAAACTTTTCTAAATGTTCCACGAACCAATGGTACATACGAGTATGTATCATATCCGTAACATACAATTTTACAAAAAATTTGTTTCAACAAAATCATGCTTTTCATTACAAATTTTACCTTATACTTAATGTTTTCATCTGTAGAATTATAATATTCTTGTAGGAATATTTAAAAATTGCCACTTAACGCTATCTGATCGTACTCCAGTCCAATTTAGGCTCTCAAATTCGCCAGCCAGTTTATCCATTATTTTGTACAGAAATTATACAATCAATGAGAATCATAGCACTTATTATACCGCCACTTCGCTATTTTAGAAAATAAGCCGCAGGGAGCTTTGTACTCTTTCAAGTTGTCTGTATAAACTGTTACATTCTAAACGAGCGCTGAATGGGCCATTACCTTTTAAAACATATTTGATATTTGAAGACGACGCAAAGCCTTTTTCTTTTCTTATGCAAAATTTCTTAGGTAAACTATATCACGGTATATAATAACCTAACTCTAATACTTACCTTGTTACTTATATATTGTGTTAGTTTATTAATACTTAAGGCTATAACCTAGTCATGAGGCTGTAATACATGTTAAGTATTTGATTCAGTAAGACTAAGTGATATTTACAGAAGTAAATATTAAAATAATTATATAAATCGATTATACAGTGTGGATACCATAATACGACAATAAATTTAACCACATAAATTCTTCTAAGACTCCAACCAAATTTTTAATCAAATATCTGTCATACTTTCTATATTTTAAGTTTTCTAAATAACTATAATAAAATAAAGCTAAAATTATTCATTTCAAACAGACAATAGAATGACAGTAATTAGTTACAGTTGACAAGGGCCCGAACGTTGCTCCAAATTTGTTGGAGGCGAAATAATTGTAAGGGGTTTGCAAAAGTAGGTTAAAAGCGGAATTCGTTAAACATATTAGTCACGACCACGTATTACGGGTGGTCAATATTTGCTCCTATTAATTTGAGGCACTAATAAAGGTGTAATAATCACGTAGCCGTTGTGTATGTGTTTACGTAACCAAGAATATTGCGAGATTCGCGTCCTTCTAACAACACGTACAAATCAGTGCAAAGTAATAGTGTGTATGATAAATTTATATAAATTCGGATATGATTACGGTCATGACAAGTATCCATGACAGTTCCAACGGAAGCAGTACTAGACAATAAATGCTGGTTCAGATATAATTGCCACACCTATCGTTTGACGTGAAGGGGCGTTATCCTCACGCAAAGCTAATCTAATAAGTGCTATTACAATAAACCACTTTTATATTAAGCCTCAAAAAGTTTTAGGACTGGCACGAAATACTTTTTTAATTACCTCTGAAAGTAAATTTAAGAACATTTATAAAAATCGTCAAACATTTGGTAGCAGAATGAAATCAGCAGACTGGCTGAATGGAGTTTTAACACTGCGTTGTCTTAAAAAATTATAAACCAAAAATATATTGCATTTTTTTTGACATTGACATTGATTGACTTTTCTTTTCATAAAGCTCAAGCTCTCTAGCTCTAGCTCTTTCAATAGCTCGAGTCTAGATTCAGACAGTGTTATCAGTTAATCTATGTATTTACTGTCTCTTTCTATAGCGCGGTGCTGCTGGCCTATGTTTACGTTGTTCGACCCCAAAATTATATTCCAGCGCGTCTTATCAGCGTGAACCATAATAAAAGTAAAGAATGAAGGTAAAATTCCAAAACTAAACAGGGTGTTCAAAAAGAAGACTGTATTTTGATTAAAATATCCACTATCTCAACTCATCCTTATTTTTTCCGGTAGATGCTAAAGTTTTGGGCTTCCGCTGGGACCTCGCTTGACTTAAGTTGTATTTGACTTTGAGTTGATGTTGACGTTCACTTAAGTAAGTCGCCAAATTGACTTAAGTTAAGCTTAAATTAAGTAGTTTTTGTATACCATATTACACTGTACCTTACTACATTTAAATTAAATAAACTTAATAACATAATTTTTTAGCACTAACACTTGAAATATCTACTTAAATCTGCTTATTTATAAACAAATTCGTAACATAAAAATAATAGTAAGCAGAAACTAAGGAAGAGACCAATGTATGTAGTACCTACAAAATGACGTTATGAAGATGAAACATGTTTGATCGATCCAATTAACAACTTACTTCAAGCAAACTTGCTTATATGAGAGTGACAGAAACGGTAGATATCATTATTTGTTTCTCCTTCCGTCCGTTAATCCTTGTTTATCTGTAAAAGAAGAAATGCTTAAGATAATAATAAAATAAAATTTCAATTTTATATTTCTCTTATTGTTACGTAACTTCACGCCTGTAATCCCCAAAGAGGTAGGCAGAGGAATGCAGAACACTCCCATATTTCACCGGTCACGTTTACGTCCCACTATGGATTAGGTGGTGAGCCTATTGCCACGCATTGGGCACATCTCCAGA
>DWFO01004712.1:0-11126 GCA_018246595.1 Mimoniades nurscia nurscia
CAGCTCATGTTATTTTAGTATAAAATCTGATTGAGTGTTATTATTCTAACGCATTATAAAACCATAACAGAATATTCTGGACGCCTAGCAGTGTTATCGAAAATAGAAAATACTATTTTGATTGTTTGCATTATCTACTTCCAAGCCCCTAGCCAAGTTCAATCCACAGAATTAAGAATCTAGTATATGTACTAGATTCTTAATTATCTACCTACTAGACGTAAAGCTTATCCTACAATGTAATGTAATAGTAATGCGTGCTAATGTAGAATGTAGGACCTACATTCTACATTAGCACGCATTACTATTACTACATAGTTACATGTTTCTATGAATCTTGACATTATTTTGGTTCGCGTTTAGAAGCGATCTCTAGTAAAATTCTCTAAATAAAATTTAAGATTACAAGATCTTCGTGCTACATAGCTGCATTTGATCAAAATCAAAGCGTAGCTTACATCCCAAATTTATGTTTCATTTCATACAACTAATTTTTCACTTTAAATAAATAGGGGTGGCAAGGAAAAAAAATGAAGATACTAGTCTTGATAGTTCGCGAACGACCTAGATCAAAAGGACGCTCCTTTAGGTGAACTATGCGAACTACTTCATCGATGATGTCGCTCTTAGGTCGTTAGTTCTTTTTATATGCTTTTTAGGGTCCATTTTTATTGTACCTTTTACTTGCAGACATTTTCGGGAGATCGTTTTTTTTGCTTATCCACATTTTCGAGAGATCATTTTGTTTTGCTCGCTGAGATTCTTCGAAAGCAAAACTAAAACAAGCGCCGACTAAGCCCAAGACTAGAAGATACTAAAAGAATACTTTTAATGTTAAAATTTCTCTGGTTTCATTCGTTCTTTCATGTATGCTAGTTATTACATAGACCCAATGAATTACGTTACGTACCTACTATAATTTTTTTTGCAATCATTTCTCCGTTTGAAATATAAAATAATATTGTTTTTACACATATAATTTAGAGTTACAATTTCGAATCATTTCTTCACTTGCAACGTTCCATTTATCATAATAATGGTCTTCGAAATCTTCGAAATGAATTGTTGTTACCGTCATCTAATAAATAAGTAATATCAATAATATTAAGTATCCATAATTATAGAGATACAATAATCAATTCCCGAAGTCAAATTATTAGAGAATCTAAAATTATTGTCAACATACAGTTTGTCTTTTCATTACGGTTTCATCATTCAATCCCGATCAGATCATTCATGTAGTTCATTCAACATTTCGACGTAAAACACATCGACGAAACGAACGTAGTCAACGTAGGGCACAGCATTTGAATGCGTCTCAAATTCAATTCGCGAAAACAGTAGCTGTGTGACCGCGATGTCGTATTGGTTTTCGACAAATTATGCAACGCTTTGCAAAAAATATATAATGGAAGTTAACTCATAATCCTGATAATTTACACATTTTCTAGAAAAACGCGATGTTTAGGTGTCCTCTTTAGTGTACAGTTTGAATAGGAATATTTTTGATATTAATATTTTTGTATTAAAAATGTCTCTGTGCAATAGTATAGTAGGTAGTTTCATTATGTTGAACAGTAACTTATGCCAAAATAAGTGGAGGAGTTGCATACCGTTATTATGCAAATATTTTTCTACGCGAGAACTTTTGAAAGAAGCATATTGTCGTACAAAATTAAAATACCGGTGTAAGTAATGATTGTTTTTTTATAGTTTTAAATTTTTTTCCACATTGCCACACATTTTTACAACTTTTTTTTGTAGCTAAAAAATTGCCACAAGATGTGAATCCTCAAGGTGTGTTTGCGTGTAACGAGCTCGACTTATCCGAAGTAAAAGTGTACGGATTCGATTACGATTACACCTTGGCTCATTACAAACCATCTCTGGAACATTTGCTTTACAACCTGGGTAGAGATATGCTCTTGGATAAATATAAGGCGAGTATTTATCTAATAGTAGTATTCGGTTTCAGGTATATGTTAAAAATATATTTATTTCTACCCCTTTTTATTCTATAAAATAATATAAATAAAATAAAAAGGTTATATACAATGATACCTGGTTTCTAATGAAAAGCTGACCTTTGGCTGGATACCAATTATGTATAAAATACTTTTTAAATCAAATAATTATAATTCAAAAATGTCTGTTATCTTTGTGTCAAGGTTACCTGCCTGCCTGTTAAAATTACCTGCCTGTCATTGTATATATTATATATCATATATTTATATTATACATTTGTAATATACTTTAGATATAAGTTACTAGTATTATGCAGACAGATATATATTTACAGAAGATACCACTTCGAAGAAAGTCTATCTTTTGTAGGTAGAAGTCTTAGAAATTGCATGATGTCTTTTAGAGCATTCTTTGCTTATCTTTCTTTTACAATTCCACTGTCAGAATATGCCACACTGGCTAAGTGCGGTGTGGCAAACCACACACCTTTAGAAAACAATTAACCCTCATACAACCCATATTAGGTAGGAAGTTATAATAAATGCAATAATGGCAATAGTTATAATAAAAAAGCAATGTTATAAAAAGAAGTTAGCATGTTGTATTTGTTGGAAGTATAAAAATAAATCATTAAAGACTGTTCTAATAATTATCTGTATGGATTTTCAGTATCCTCCAGAAATATCACAATTAGAGTACAAGCCACATTTTGCAGTTCGCGGGTTGCATTATGACATTGAAAAAGGGCTGCTGTTAAAACTGGACTCATTTTTGCAAATACAATTTGGTGCCGTGTACAGAGGTCTCACACCGGTTTCCACTGAGGAGGTTCTGAGGTTGTACAAAAACAGGATTATACCAATTGCATATGTTGAAGGGGATACCAGAGCTCATAGGGTATGTATTTTACATTATGAAAAAGAGTTTATGTAATAGTTTTATTTATTTGTATCCTGTATGTATTACTGAGTCTGGCATCAGCCAGGCAATCAGATGGTAATGATACTAAGCTTGGTTGAAAAAAGTAATTGTAGAAAGCACATTTTTCTGACATGACAGATTTCATCTTGATCATTGTAAACTGATTATTATCATCATTGAAATTTGAAAACGCTCATAGAAAATTCTTCACAATAATATAACTGCTTGTGATAAGAAAAATCCATATAAATAAGCTACATTGTTCATATTTTGACACACCATTTGGCCTAGGATTATATATATTTCTTAAGAGTACCAACATATATATTGCTGATATCTGATCATAGTATCCAATACTTTGGTCCTATTATAGTTATTTCATATTGGATTTTATAAGTTTAATTTACAATGATAAAATCTTGAGCTATTAAATATGCCTTCCTTCTAATTGTGGTTGATTGTTAAAATTTTGGATCTTGTATTTACTAAAATCAGTTCAACTAATTTCCATGGATTTGCTGACATTGTGTTTTTAGGCTTTTCTAAAGAAGGCTTATGTCTAAAAATGTGTGAGCACACAAGATCGGTGTAACAGCATGGGTATGTACCCATAAGTGTTCCTCTTCAAGTAGTTATATGACTACTCACTCTATAGTAACCAAACTAAATAGTTCCTTGCAGGACTCAGTTTAGAAAAATCAGTAAATGCATACAGCCAATTATATTTTAATATTTGCAAAAAAGATAGATTACTTTTATTCAAAACTACTTTATTGGTACAATTCAAATCATAAATGCACAAAATATATGTACCAAGTCAAATACAAATATATCATTGCTGTTCAGAATACAGTTAGTATCTGATAAGTATGTTCCATTCACGATGTGGAAGTAATCAGTGGCACTTGTAAGCAATCATTCATTTGCGCGCTCCCCCAGCTTCTCTGTAGCTGTTGTCGTCCAATCATTGCAATAGCAATTGTTGCAGGCTAATCACAACATGCATACTAGACATTTCATGAACTACTATTTTCCAAATGTTGAATTTTTATGAAATATATTTATTATAAAACTTAAATTTCTATGAATAAAATTTAAAAATATTTGTGTATGATATTAAAAAATGTAGGTGGCTTTTTTTTATAAATGACACAAAATACTATACTATCTCATAGTAAACTATTATAAGTTTCAGTTTTGAATATTAGTGATTGTACTCCTAGGCAGTAATAAAGGGCTTAGATTTCAGCCTCCCTCTTCATAGATTTGAAATTCGAATCCATGGCATGTAACTGTTAATTTACAAAATTGATGTTTTTTGAAATATAAGTATAGTTGACTACAAGAATGAGGACAAACATCATAGAGAAAAGTGCTAAGAGTCAAAGAAATCAGTTTAGAGCTGTCGCTGATCCATAAGTGTGTGTACTCTTTCTATTCATAATTTTATAGCATTATAATTTATGGTGATAAACTTTCTTATCCTAAAATAACACATTTTCATCGTTAGAATGATAACTATGATGATAATGTTACAAACAGTGACATTTAATCATGACAAAGACAAATGTTTTACGAAATGCCCCAATATGGATTATTCTTATAACAAGGTAGTTAAAAGAATTCAGTTACATACACTTTAGTTTTTCAATATTTAATTCTACACCAGCATTGTGCTATTTAAATTAAATTCCAGACACATCATGATCTGCCCTATCTGTATATGGACTACAGCATATCTAAATAATAGCTTGCTGCTTACACGGTATATGCTATAGATGTATAGTACCCTGCATATCAAAGACCTTTGTCTACGTTTAGATTTGTGGCTTTATTTAATCAAGTGTTGAGGTGAAATAAGTAATAAAGAGTTCATCTGTATAATCACTAATCAGTATGTTCAGATGAGATAATGTTAATTTTTGTCTTTATAGATATAGGAGTTATGTTCAGATTTATCTAGTTCTTTATCCAGTTGAATCTTTGCTATCAAGGAATTTTATCTTGTAGATTTTTATGTCTTCCAATTAGTTAAGCTTATATTATAATTTATTTGAACATAAAGATCGATATTAATATTTATGGTCAGTAACATTTCAATTTTTATTTTTTAAGATATACACTAATGTGGATTGGAATGAACCAAAGAATAAAAAACATGTATGTATGTAATAATGGTTACAGTACATATAAATGTTGTGAACTAGTAGTTGCATACACATAGAAATGTCTAGATAGATCTTGATGTTAAGTTAGTACTATTTGTCATAGTTTTAATGTTATTGTGTAGATTGTACAAAGTAGTTGTTTTAGTATCAATAATTAGAATATATTTGTTTTGTTAAAAATAAACGATAATGTTGCTTCCAGTACATTTGGTCTGTTTCGGTTATTGTAAACACAGCTCTCCATATGATCTTAGAGGTCATAAAAAACAAACATTGAGAATAAGTATGTGAATTTACTTTTGCCAGTTTTAACTAGCCATTTTTATTATAAGGTACATAATTCGTTAAAAGAAATAATCAAAATTAAAAAAAAATTGTACTGCCTTTTTTTCGTTGTAATATGTAATTGTAAATTGTTACAGTGTGTGTTGGTATGTTCCAATGTACCCATTAGAACCTTTGACATCAAATTATAATGCTGCCTCTATACTTCTTAATATTCAAAATATCTATCATTAATTAAACAAGAAAACACAATTCGATATAAATAAATATACAATTCGGTAGTAAATAAATGCATAAGAGTAAATCGTCTGAAATACTGTACACGGAAATAGTAATGATGGTATTTGAAATGTGCATTAAATTGTAATATTTATATCAATGTATTACTGCATCAAACATAAAGTATATAGCTATTTATTTATGTAGTTTAATTATCATCATAGTACATAATGTAGTCTGAAGTTAGTGCCAAAAAATAATTATAAACATATTAACTAAAAAGTAATGTAATAATTTTAAAATCACCTACGTTTTCCGAGATGACCAATCTTGCCGAGACGTGATATAAAAAAAAATAAACCCTCTTCGTCCAGCACCAATGTCACCATTAAATACGATATGTAGTTAGTTTTAGATTTATTTAATGTCCAAATATAATTTGCTTTGTTAGTTTGTATTTGTCAATTGATTAGATTTAAATTACTTTATTTCAAAATTTTTAATATACACGTCTTTGTATTTTTTCAGTCGAATCGAGCAAAAATGGTGCACTTGGCCGATCTATTCTCAGTACCTGAAATGGGTTTACTTTGTAACGTCGCTGAGTATTTTATCAAAAATCACATAGATTACCACCCGGAAATTCTTTTTTTAGACGTCAAGGTAACTTACTTCGTTTTTCAGGCTGTAACAACTAATTAGTGATTTTTTTATTCATGGAAAATTTAAACTGAATTTGTTATAATTACATATTATTATATCCTCTAATTACGTTTACGGGGTAGGTAGAGATCACTGAGTGCCGAATTATTTGTTGCTATATTTATTTTTTTAACTTTACAGAATTCCGTGCAAAGCTGTCATCCGATTATGCATAAGATTGTTGCTCAAAAAGTGGAAGAATACATCCGACCGAATGTCGATTTGAAAAGATACTTCCAATTGTTGCAAGACTCTGATAAGAAACTGTTCCTCGTCACGAACAGTCCTTATCATTTCGTGTGAGTTTGTCTTTTGATTTGAGCAACCATTATTTTAACATTTACGACGTGTTAAAATTAACTGCTTAAACTATATTGAAAAAAAGTAGTAAATCTTTACTTTTATAGTTAAATTTAGTATTGTTGTGTAGCAAAAAAGACATACTACGATATAGTGAAAGTGTGAATCATCGCGTCACTCGCATTGAACCATCGGATGTACTTCGGCGACCGAGTGGACGGCCACCGAGCTCACCGCAACCCGCGTTCATTGCCGTGGACACCCACGCAATACGACCTACGGACCTACGCGCCGGGCTCCATGCGCCTTTACATCGAAGAACTATTTGTTAGGTGATCAACTTTGTTTCATTTGCTGATATGGCTGAGAAGTGCTCAAACTGCTGCTTGGATATAGTTAATAGGGAGTTTCTAACCTGTTCAAGGTGCACACTAACTTATCATGTAAACTGTACGGCAAATGTATCAGAAAAACGCTTCTATTTAATGAACAATGAACATAGAAAAACATGGATTTGTTTATCCTGTTCGACGAAATCAATAAGAAATCCACAAACACCTATTCACAATAATGTAACTCAGCGGAATAAGATTAAAATAAATGTTCCTACAGTAAACTCTTTTAGTTCACTAGATTCAACTTTGGATAAAAATCAAGAAAATGAATCCTTAGGAGATGATTTAAACACAAATTCTAACTTAAATAGGAGCTGCCCAGATTTAGAATTATGTGCTCAGGAAAAATTAGATGACTTAAGATATGAAATTTGTAAACTGAGAGATAAACTAGCCGCTGCCGATAATGAAAATGAAAATATCCTGTCAGAGAATAGCATACTTAAGAAACAAATTATAGAATATGAACGAAAGATTAGTAAGCTAAATTCTATTTGCAAATCGATAAGAAGTGTCCCCCGATCAGGAAATAAATTAAGAAGCGTGTGCAAGAAGACGCTTGACTTTGGTGATACCAGAACACCTGAGTTAAACAGTAACTTTGCAGCTTCTAACGCTGATCAACCTCAATTTCTCACCCCTAGGAGTGAATTGACACCAATATCTCCACCCCTAGAAGTTCATGTAGAAGTAAATCATCATGGCGAAATATCACCCGTCATCAAGAAAACAAGGACACAAAGAATCCCTCAAGCTAAGGAACCATCAGCGACAACAGCGAAGAATCCAGATCCCTCCATACAGAATTCGTGCAGGAGTAAATCCTTAGTTATAAGCACCGAAACGAGAAAACACCTATCCAATATATTGTTGTCAGAGTCTATAAGTAAATCCAAATTGTGTCATTACAATATTTCCGGAGGCGGCATTCGTCAAGCCTTCAAAAACCTAGATATAGAACTAAAAAAATTTACAAAACGCGATTATTGTATAATTATGATAGGTGAATCAGATTTTAAGAAAACTGAGGACTACCCAGCTCTGGTGGAATATATCAAAATAGCTTCACAAAAAGTTCAACACACAAACCTTATAATTGCAGCACCGACATATATCTGTGGAGCAAATTTATTTAATTGTAGGGTCGAGTTTTTTAATAATTTATTAAGTATAGATATAATGACACATAAATACGCAATATTTTTTGATTCAAATTTTAATTTAACTTTAGAAATGTTTTCGCCATTTACAGGAAAGATACGTAAATTAGGAATTTTTAATATAGTGAAAAGCATTATAAATATCTATGCGACGTCCGAAACAACATGTGAAAATAATATAACAAAAAAGCAACAAGCAAATTCATCGTTTTTTTGTCAAAACATTGCCTACAAATTTTACACTTAAATGTTCAAAGTTTAAAGGCCAAATTTAGTCAAATTGAACTTCTGACTGATGAAAAAATGCTAGATATATGTTGTTTCAGTGAAACCTTCGCAAAAGATGATGACTTAATGTTTCTAAAATTGGATGGCTACAAACTCGTAACTCATTTCAGTAGGAAAAATAAGTCACGTGGTGGTGTTGCAATATTTGCAAAAAACTCTATTAAGTGTAACAAAATAGATTGGTTAACTGATATGTCCACTGAGTTTCAGTTTGAGTGCTGTGGTATTTCTATACCGGAGCTAAATTATGTAGTCGTATGCTTCTACAGAACTCCGGACGGAAATTCTGATTTATTTCTTAAAAAAATGGATTTCTTACTGTATAAATTAATAATTAAAAAATGTTCAAAAAAAGTCTTAATCTGTGGGGATTTTAACATAGACTTGATGAAAAGTAGTAAATTAAGTCAGGACTTTAAAAATTTATTGTCCTCCTTTAGGGTGATACCTACTATTAAAGAACCTACGAGAATAACAGCTAACACCCAGACATGTATTGATAACATTCTTACAAACATTAAAAAATTCAATACTGAGATACTGAATCTAGGAATATCGGATCACACAGCCCAATTGATAAAAATCCCTTCAAAGTTAGGTTTCGTTGAAAGATATTGGTATATTTTGATAAGAGATGTAACTAGATACATAGACGTTTTTATTAAATATTTATCTCAAGTAAATTTCAGCTCGGTGTTTAAACAATCAAATGTAGATATGGCATATTCAGAATTTATTGATATTTTTAGCACACTATTTCATTTGTGTATACCTATAAGAAAAATTCAAAAAACATACAAAAAAAAACCAAATTGGAAAACAAAAGGTATAGCAAAAGCAACGAAAACAAAACGTCTCATGTATCTTAAAGTACAAAAGACAACTTTTAAACCCAGTATGCAGCGATACAAAGACTACTGTAAAATACTTAAGAGAGTTATAAAATATTCAAAAATCATTAGCAATGAGAGGCATATCTTGAAAAGTCAAAATACATCTAAAGCTACTTGGGAAGTAATTAATCAAAATACAGGAGCTGTAAATAGTATAAAAACAGATATAGAATGTTTAAAGAAAAATGATTATTTAATAGATAAACCATTAGAAATTGTAACAGAAATAAATAAGTACTTCATTAATTTGGCTGCTGATACTTTAAATAAGCCCATCAATTACAAACCAACTCAATCTAGAAATCCTAAAAGCATATTTATGAGGCCAGTTGACTCAAATGAGATTTTAAAAATAGTCAAGACACTCAAAAATAAAACTAGTGCCGGACATGACGATATTTCTATTCAAGTTATTAAAAAATGTATCAATCATATTGTAGAGCCTTTAGTATTCATTATAAACCTTTCACTGGAAACAGGTAGATTCCCAAGTGATTTGAAGAAAGCTTTAATAAAACCATTAAATAAAGGGGGCTCTAGATTGGAAGTTACAAATTATCGTCCTATAGCGTTATTGCCTAGTTTTTCAAAAATTTTTGAAAAAGTAATATATGTTAGACTCACTTCATTTATGGAACATTGCAAAGTGTTGAACTGCAATCAATATGGGTTTCAAAAAAATAAAAACACAATACTAGCTGTCTTTCAATCTTTGCAATTGGTCTGGAATAATATTGATACAAAGAAAAATTGTGTAGGACTGTATTTAGATCTAAGTAAGGCTTTTGATTGTGTAGTGCATAATATTCTTCTGATACAACTAGAAAATTTAGGAGTAAGAGGAATTTCATTAGACCTGATAAATTCATATCTCGAAGGCAGACAACAAGCCACATGCATGAACGTTTACAACCAAGAGACAAAAGAGATAGAAAAGGTCATATCAAATATGGAACCAATCTTACTTGGAATTCCTCAAGGAAGCATATTGGGACCCCTATTCTTTCTTATATATATAAACGAACTACCAAGGATTATTAGGCATCTTTGTATAATGTTTGCTGATGATGCTACAGTTCTCATATCGCAAGGGAAATTAAATGAATTTGAGTTCGAAAATGAAATAATGAAAACGTTAAGAGACATTAAGGAATGGTTAACAACAATAAATCTATCTATAAATTTAAATAAAACTAAAATTCTACAATTTAGAAATTATAAAAGAGCGCCCGTTAAAATAAACATAACAAATTCTGGTGAGAAAATAAAAGAAGTCTCAGAAACTAATTTCCTTGGTATCATGGTAGACTCTCATTTAAATTGGAAATCTCATATAGATAAAATTAATAAAAAGATCTCCTCTTACATCTATCTATTGTCAATGTTGTCTAGCAGGGCGTCCCAAGAGATTATAAAAAAAGCCTATTATGGTTATGTTTTCCCTCAACTGTCATATGGCATAATATTTTGGGGAAATTCTGTGACTGTCCAATCTACGTTTATATTACAAAAGCGCTGCGTAAGAATAATTTATAGAAAATTTAGTACTGACACACTCCGCGACACTTTTAAAAATGAAAAGATACTAACTCTAACGTGTATTTATATTTTAGAAATATGTTTGTTTGTAAAGAAGCACGCTAATGATATATTTATTAGTAAGAGCTGTGGTCATAGAAGTATGAGAACTGCAAATAAGTATAATCTATGTGTGCCTAATTCAAGAAGTGCCCTGTTCAGTAAAAATGCTTACGCTAGTGCAGTTCGAATCTATAATTTGTTGCCATTAGATATAAAAAAAATCGAAGGTCCTAGCTTTAAAAGGCAGCT
>DWFO01004713.1:0-11125 GCA_018246595.1 Mimoniades nurscia nurscia
AACTGGTGAAACGTGGGAATGTTCTACATTCCTCTGCCTACCTCTTCGGGGATTACAGGCGTGAAGTTACTTTTTTTGCCTATGTTTTTTAATTAATAGCCTTCTTGCTTTTTGCTCATACGTATTATACAAAGAAAGAGACAGCCCAAAAACAACTTTACGTTATAAGGTCTCGGGATTGCTGGTACAAGTCACTCGTAAAGGTTGAACTCGTTGGCTCACATATATTTTTTTCACCACAGCTTTAATATTGGCAAAAAGTATTTTTCCTGCTGTTTTGTAGTACAAAGACTTGCAGAGGTGACCTTTCTAGTTTCACTTTGTGACCAAAGAGTATAACATGCTTTGAAGTTATTGATTAAATCAAAAACTGATCGCTGGTAAGCAGAAAATGAAGCAATCTAAATTAAGTTTTGTGTACGGACACAATGCTCCATAAAAACATTATAGAGACTGAATTATAGTAACCTTTCACGCTAGTTTGCTCTCGTCTCTAGGGGCGCGTCCATTATCGTTTTTCATTGTTTTCGTGTGCAAAACTATCATCTTTTGTTCTATACCCAAATGTCTCTGTAATGGATTTTTGAAAATAGAACATGATGAGTTCTTTTATCAGCATACAAAGAAAGCAAAAATTAGTAGTAGTTATAGGTAGTTATTATGTAAAATATACGGAATGAAAAAATAAAAAAAATAATGATTTACTCTTGTTCAATAGCTCATGTGATTATATCATGAATAGCTCATATTAATCAAAGGAGTGTAGTATTTGTACAATAATAATAAGATGTTAAAATTACAATTTTTAAATACATTTATAACAATGTTTAGTTTAGTTTTTACAACGTGATTCCTGCCAAATTCAATAGAAAATCGCGCATACGGATTTTTTTTAATAAAATTATAAAAAAAACATGATTGATAAGAGTCGCAATTGGAAATCGATAGGTTAGATGAAATATATAAGAAATCCTGTTACCTTATAATATTTCCGAGACCTATATATTGTCATGGCAAAGCGTTACAAATCTGCCCGGCACCACGTTCTGCAATATTTGATATCACAGAAAGCTTTCACGTCGACTTACGTCCGCCTCTGGGGACGTTTCAGTCACTGCCGCTTATATTTACGAGCTAAAACGCCTCTTGTTCCGTACCTATTCTGTTTCGGTGATGGATTTTAATAAGATCTACTGATTTTTTCTAGCAATCATATCATGTTCAATGGTCATGCTAATTTTTCCCTCGCTTATACGACGGCTTCATCAACATTTCTTGTGATTTATATTCTGTAATATAACTAGTGACGATTGGGTGTACTAACGCTTCCCCTTAACCCTTCGGAAAATAAAGGCATGATATTATGTATGTGTTCTTTAGATATGACATCATAAGATTATTATTATACCAATAACAGGTGGAGTAGATGTGTTCTGGGGTGGAGACGACGCCTTAACAAACGTAATGTAGGACGCGCTCCGACTAAATGGAGAGACGGTATACGCAAAGTGGCTGGCAGCGGTTGGATGCGAGAAGCTGAAGATCGAGCTCAATGGCGTGCTATTGGAGAGGCCTGTGTCTGCCTGTGTACGGGAATAGGCTGGTAATGATGATGAAGATTATTAACCCAGTGCTCCGAGAATACTCGGAGAGAGTTAGTGTAAATTACAATCATTTATGAAATAATTTCATTTATCTTCCTTGTTTGTTATTGTTTTTAACTTAACATGTGTTAGGTACATACGGAACACATTTTATCAAATCTTGCGTAACATATTTCAACCTCTTCCTGATTTTATTGTGATTCCTATTCCGATCGAATCTCAATTGGAATATCCGAAATTAGAAATACATAGAATAATACAATTATATCTGGCATAATAGTCACCCTCATTATTCATCATACTTCTGAATGAATGTCAAATTGTACACCATAAGTCTCCATTTTGTATCGCGCCAATCACGATATTATTGTGGCGTATCCCCTATAACGATGTACGTAGATGCCCAGATGAAAGGGTAGTTATTCCTGTAATTTGGCGCATATTCAGTGGTGTACAAAGGGAGAGGCGAAAGCTTTTTGGATGATTACCCTTTCAATATAAACACATCCCGCTGGCTGCTTTCCTAGGTTTTTCACGTGGGTTTAATATTTCACAGTCAAACCGCGAGCCGACCATCAAGTCTTGTATCTGAAATGCGGTTGAAGGTCACACTGGTTCAGTGCTAAGTTACTTAGGCTCTTTATTGTATTAATATTATTAGCTCATCAGACTTAACCCTCTCCAAGAGGATTAAAGAGAATAGGTTTTATTAAAATAACATATTCGTTTAACCTGTAAAACTCAAGATGTAGTCGGCGGTGTGTAGTAGGTACATACACACGTTTCACCAGTTACGTTTACGTCCCACTATGGAATAGGTGGTGGAGCCTATGGCCATACACCGGGCACTATAACTGGTTTATTATAAAATTTCATTTTTTACACTGAAAATGTATTAAGAACAATGAACAAAATAAGAAAAATAATTTTTCCTTTTTCTACATTTATGAAGAACCCTAATTAACATTCCTAAACAGTATTTATATGTATATTTAAATTAGTTGTTTGGTTTTTAATCATTATTTTTAATTAACGGAATGAAAAACATCAACTTGACTTGTGAGTGGAGCCGTGCTTCCATGATCTAAATAAAATTTAAGTATGTATGTACTTGAATAAAATTTATTGGTTCCAGTACAGTATATTCATATCATGACGGATAACGAAATTTTACTATACAACAAATAAACACTTAAAAACTTGCTATTTTTATTCGATTACAGAAAACCAATTCAAACATCCATAATCTCGTGTCACCGGTAAGTATGTACATATATTGTATAAGAATTCTGAATTCGAAAAGTAATAAACATTTCGAAAATAGAATACCGAAATGCTTACAAAGCGCCTGTGTAAGACCTTGTGCTCAAAGGCACCGTGGCGTTCCCGTGCGGTCATTATTTCCGTAAAAAAGTTCTTTTGTCTACCCCCAGTTTTTATTACTACGCTGTCGAATGGGCTTTGAGAGACTTTTCACATCACGTTTCGGTCTTCTGTCTTTTTCATTCAAGTTTTTAATAACATGACAGGTTGTTATTAGGCTTTCCTTGTTACTATTTACTGAACAGTAGTTACTAATCGACCGCCAATAATTACGTTTTAAAGTATAAACGTTATTAAGGTTTTAACGTAAGTGTGGTTGTTCTCATTCCAATTAGCTATTAAAGGTATTAGGTATTGCATCCAATTAGCTATTAAAGAGTTCACGTCACATAGGGGGTCACATAAGAGGACACGTAAGAGGTCACATAAGATGTCACCTAAGAGATCATGTGAGGTCACATACGGGATCACCAAAGAGGTCACATAAGGGGTCACGGTTCACTTAAGAGGTAACATAAAATATATCACGTAAAGAGTTAGTAAGCAGTGACATAAGAGGTAGCATAGAGAAAAAGACAATTCTTTTATCATTAGTATGTTATATAATTTCCATATACTTCTCATTACATTTACTTTTTATATACATATTATTATTATGTATATAAAACCTTTTTCACTGCGTTATTCGGTTGTTCAAACATGTATTATTAATATATAAATGCGTAAAGCTGTAGTCTGCCACGCTGGTCCGTAGATGTTAGCTCACTTAGCTCACGATAGGGATTAAATGGAACGCTCTCAGATTTCCTCACAAAGTTTTTTTTCCTCACAGTTCATCTTCACAGCGAGTGAAGATACTTAATTAAAAAAGCTATTGGTTGTCTGTAAAGTCGGTATAGCGATATTACGGACGAAATTACGGACGATATTACGGGCGGAATTGTAATTAATTAACATTTATTTGCAATCGTTAAGTCAAATGTTTTTACTTGAAATGTACAGATTAATTACAAGTAACAATGTGCTGTTTTTTGATGATATACAATATGATATTTAAGATTTTCCAATGCGCGTTATTCTGTTAAGGATAGGGCGATGATAGGAAAAGTATGAATTCAAGGGGAGTGTTTCCATTGTAATCACGTCAAAAATAAATTATACGATCACGTGTTTGTTTATATGTACAATGCGATCATTCAATTGACAGTATAATATCACTCTATATGATTAATATAATTTTGCTGCGGCAAACCTTACTTGTCTGGTATTATATATAAAACCGTTTCCGTACTTACCTCACATTCGCGGTTTCGATCTGTCCAAATTTATAGAACGCTACACGGCCGGCTTAGCGTAACTTGTACGGATAACACAGTTATACGATCAGTGCAAAGGTTGTCGATCAAACAAGTGAATGTCGTGCGCCAATCCGATCGCTATCGGCCGATGTTCGCTGGCACAACCTGCCACCACTCGAGCTACCACGCTTCGTGACCGTTTGAGTACTCTGTCTATTACTGTATCGCGACAAAAGGTCATACTTTGCATTAAATAGTGCATAAATAAGGACGGCTACTAAATATTAGGATGTTCAAACGCATTGGCAGATTTAAAAAAAGTAACAAACATTACGCGTGTAATCCTCGAAAAAGCGGACAGAAGAATGTACTACACTGCCACGTTGCACCAGTTACGTTTGCTTGCTACTATTGAACAACAAACGCAAATGCGAATGATAAAACATTTGCAGAAAATAATGCGTGGCTGTGACTCCATTAGTTATGAAAAATATAGGTTGAAGCGGACCTAAAATTGTATGTAAGAAATAAAATTACATCCTTCATAGGAATACCGGGGACACTCACTCATTCTTAGCAACAAGCTTGAATTTGTTACCTGCAGTTGGTATGAAACAATTTTCACGGAAGTAGATGGTTGAGAACAAATAGCGACATGGTCATTTAGTACACAGTACGTTACTCATATGTACGTATGTATATGAAATTTATTCGAACTGTTCTGCCAGAATATGCTCACATATACAATTGCAAGTTGCATTGAAAAGAATTTCCTCCATTTCTCTGCTCTCACTCCTTACTTCTGACAGCAATTTTAAAGTTTAAATTTAATGTCTTCTCCATATTTTACCAAAACTTTCCCACGTAGTGTTATGAACATGATGAATATAACAAAAATTTTAATAAAACCACAAAAATATAGTGGGGCTTGTCAATATTATTTTATCTCTATTCTTACGATGTGGGGGGCTTCAGAAGAAACTGGCCTGGGTGTATTAAAGGTGTAGCTTATGTTTGTAAAAACACACATATATGTATTACATTATGTTAAAGACTACCTACATAATATGGGGTGTTTCGATGTGAATATTATAAAAAAATTGGTACATTATAAGCTGGGGAAGGGAAAAAGTCCAATCAGAACCCTTTTGTACTGACCACTTGTCAAGTGTCAAGTTGGCAGCAAATTATACTTTTACCACCGCTGCCTTGAGTGCCCCATAAATAATAGGAGCCCATAGAGCCTGGGCTGTGGCGCTTTATGTTCTCAAGGCCACGCACATTTAGGTGTTTAGCTCAATTTGCTTTTACCTTCGAACTTGGCCACCGATACTAATGGAATGACATGATGTGGAGACTTCGGTCTTGCAAAGGTCCAAAGTACATAGAGAAACTACTATATCGAATTTGTAATAGTGTTATGGTAACTAAGCAAAGTAGTGATTCATTGTGTTTCTTAAACATTACATACGAGTATATGTATATATTATATTCGCAACACTCAACCAATAGTCTCAATATTTCAATGATATTAAGAATACAACCCGAATAACTAGATTCATAAACGACCGTTTTCTGCCTACAAATATTCCAGCACAGTTTTATATACATATAAGTAGCCATATTCTGTCTTCTGCGTTCTTCGTTCCGCGGAGGAAGTGATCAATCAACTTATTGCGGCTCCACACACAATTGGTTCTATTTTCAGCGTCAAATTACCTCCGTCGAGACGTAACGGCAACTCTGTTAAAAACCAATTTCTGTGCTAATCGATTACATCGTCACATCGACTTAATTGAAATTTAAGCGTTTAGAAGTCAATTTATGCTAGATAAGGTGCGACCGAGCGGATAGCAGCCGAGTGGCTTGCTCTGTAACTAATAACTCTACATCTTGTTACAGAAAAATTAAGTCTTCGCCCTGTACATCCTAATTAAATTATAGGAATGTACATATGTACATTGTGTAAGATATATTAATATACAAAGTTTAACGTCCATTTTTGGGTCATGGCTACAGTGATTCGGAATTCGGAATGTGATTTTGGTCCAATAATTATTCCTCATTATGCTCGTGATGAGAATATAAATTTATATGTACGTATATATATAATTTTTTTGTTACAGTACATTTTTACTTGACAATACACAACCTATCAATGTAACAATTTGTTTATAAGTACATACGTATTATTCTCAAGATTCCCATAACTTTTATCGATTTTATAATATTTAAGCTCCTCTCTTTTGTTTCAGACAACAGATGCGCGGAAGAACGAATGAAGGAAGGATTACATGAAACACAATGGTCTATTAATAAAGCAATAATCTTATTAAAAAGTTAGAAACCCCGTAGCCACTGACGTATTGTGCTAAAATGTAGATTTAATTGGTATTTAATAAAAAATAAATCTTCCAAAAAAAATTCAAATCGATATTAGTCATTAGCGGTATGGACTTGTGAACCGAAAAATGTTTTCCTCGCCAGTCGAGTTACACAGCGGTAAATTCATACATTCGTGCGCTGGTACTGTCGGGGAGAAAAGTGCGTAAAGTTCTTTTCGGAAAATAATGTTAATAAGAAGATGCCTCAACGCGCGCCTTCGTCGTCCAGCTTAATGCGCCCATTTGTGGTGTTGGCTTTGCCCGGAATGTATTTGCTGTACAAGTACAATCAGTACCGTCAGCAGCAGATGGAGAGCGCACGGCGCCGAGTCACGGAGCGCGAGCTTATGCACCTCAACACCAAAATCGTGAGTATTTTTCTACTTACATATATACACGTACCTACTGTTGAACGTAGGTACTTTATAATTTATAATTGGAAACGTAATTTATAATTGGAAACCGACATTATGTAGCTCCTAACTCGACACCATAATAATAAGCACGAATGAACGTAATATAAAATTTATAATAGGAAATCGACATTACGTAGTTCGTGCTAAAAATGAGTATTTTAT
Organism: Mimoniades nurscia nurscia; assembly: GCA_018246595.1. Classification (NCBI taxonomy): domain Eukaryota; kingdom Metazoa; phylum Arthropoda; class Insecta; order Lepidoptera; family Hesperiidae; genus Mimoniades; species Mimoniades nurscia. The sequence goes on from DWFO01004713.1 coordinate 7,188, forward strand.
TACTCGAATACACCTACATGTTCGACGTAGGTACTATAAATTTTATAATTAGAAATTAATTGGCTTTAAAAATAATAAATGACCGAGACCTAATTATTGAGTAATAAGGACTTCGTGAAAATGGTTTGAAGGAAAATTTATGGAAGGTGCTGAAAAACAAACTCGATTTGCAGGTTTCCCATGGAAATATGTTTTGTAACTAAATTTCAACATTAAAGTGAATTTGGCTGCGTTGAACTTATATTAGACCTCATTACAATATTATAATTTTAACAATGTATCTACTAGAAAAATAAAACAAAATGTATTAACGGTTAAAAAGTTACATACACAAGATTATATTTATATCTTGTCATAAATTTGTTTCATAAAAAAATACCTCGTTTGATAGCTTCTTTCGTTTCCTACATACCTAATTTTCGTTTCGTATATAGTATACATAGTTATAATAACTATAACTTTATTAATTCCAATTTAGAAAACAAGATTTACGCTTTTCCGTAATCAACTTGTAAAATATTAACCGAATTGACGACCTCGTGGGTGCAGTGGTCGCGATCGTGAATGTTGGGCACGAAATCCTTGATTTGATTCCCGGGTCGTACAAAAGTATTATTAGGTTTTCGTAACTTAAAATTTCCGAGTAATCATCCCACAACATCCGGATTTGTGCCCGGCGTGTGACTATAACTCACCCTCTATTTCCTGAGACGTATAACCTTATTGGTGAAACAAACGCTTATTATACTCCTTCGGGAATTTACAGGCGGTCTCTACTAGAAGTCCAAAGTCACAAAAATCCAATGGCAGTCGACCCAATATTTGAACCCAAGACCTATCAGCAATCACGCTAGCATCTACTCGACGAATGAAGCAATCAATATTTATCAATAATATCCATTTAATTATTATTATTGGCTATTATAGCAACTCGATAGATTCAAAGAAATACATATACATAGGTTAAAGACAAACTCATACTTCATTGTGCAGGTTAATTAAAACCGTTCCATTGAGAGAAAGTATTATAAAACAAACTTCAATTTATTAAAACGCTCATTTCCCATCCCGTTGTAAGTAAGTATATTGTGCATTGCAATACGTGCATATATTTTTAATAAACACTGTCTATTGTACAAAACGTACAATGGTACGAGTATATCGCTATAGAAAAGGTAACTAAGTACTGTAAATTCAGAAATACTAGTTTCAGCGATCGTCGACATTCCTGAAATAACTATGGCCTGTTCATGCAATTTCCTGTAAAAAGTACTAATTGCTGAATAGCCTACTTAATATTGAATTACCACTGCCTCGTTGGTCGTGTCGGTTGCAAGTACGACTGCCGATCGGGAGGTCCTGGGTTGAATTCCCGGGTTGGGCACTATTAAATTCGTCTAATTTAGACTTTCTAGTAGTGGCTCGGAATCTGGATACGTGCCCGGTGTATGGCAATAGTCTCACCACATATTCTATAGTGGAACGTAAACGTAACTGGTGGAACGTGGGAGTGTTCTACATACATCTGTCTACCCCTTCGAGGATTACTGGCGTGATGTTACATATTAATATTTTTAAAATCGAATCATAAGCCGTTTTTAAAGTAAACCTTTTAAGGTAAAAGGAGTGATGTTATAATACTAATAAACATTGGCAACGTTATAGAACTATTTTACACTCTCCTGCTCATTTTCGCGGGGACTTAGCGGAGAGGGTGCGCCACAACACGTAACGCGGCGACCTTCGAGCGCTGGTTGTGAGTCACGTGTTTCGCTGGAAACTCAATGCGAAACATAATAATATCAATATTTATTCTCGATGACATATCCTTTGACCGGCTGAAATTAGCAAAGTGCATGCTAATTTAGCATTAAAAAGTCACTGAAATGTAACGAAATTATATAGTATGGAATTTTATTTGTTTATTCTTGTGTGTTTACAATATATATGCGTCTACATAAGCCCTCTAAATCTAATGGAGTGCTTGCCAAGTAAGCTTTAAAATGTCACAAAAACAAAAAAACGTAAATCTAAAACAAATAAATCATAATGGGACGTAAACGTAACTGGCGAAACGTGGGAGTGTACTACACTCCTTTGCCTACCTCTTCTGAGACTACAGGCGTGATGTTAAGCTTTATGATATTATACCCACTGCGAATTCCACATCACAGAAAAAAGATTTATTTATAATATAGTTTTTGGTAACATGACCTGAATTTTACATTTTGTGGCTTAACACACATTCGTTTCACATAAATACTCGACCTAAATATCTGCTAAGGGCACAAAAATTATTTCACATTTAATGAGCGGCAATCAGTCATTTTATTTTTCGCAGCGAATGAATTCCACAAATAAAACTAATCGTGTGACGTCATTTTTATAATTGATTCTTATTTTCAAAGGTTGAAAGTCTCTGCACCCCGTAAGGCACTTAGCTTAATGATGTACGAAAAAACCGCAACGTTTTTTTTACATACAAGATTCATGGCTGAAGTTTACATAGTGTTAAAAGTACGGATGTAACAAAGTACCTCCTACATAGCGTAAAAGTTTAATGCGGAGGTGTTAAACATTTTCGACTTTTTGTAGTCCATAATATAAATGATAAATAAGGGATGGGTGCCAGAAGGCCCGCGAGCGCGCTTTCCACGGGCACTTCGCGCCTAGATAAAAACGATAAAATTATGCAGCTATGACATTTCACGTTTTACGGACGTCATTTTGGATGACGAATGTATTCCTAAGTAATTGATCGTACGGTTGGTATTCGTTCGTAAATAACCGCTAAAAGTCGATGAAGTATTTTAAAGTATGTATTTACCTAACATCGATGATAACACTTTATACATTATTATCTGATCTTATTTATACAGCCAACGTAGAAATCTACTTAAACTACTCGTAGTAGTGACTCGGAGTCTGGATTTGAGCCCGGTGTATAACAATAGGCACACCTCCTATTGCACAGTGGATCAAAGATGTATGTGAAACGTCGGAGTGTATTACACATCAGCCCACCTCTTCTAGGATTACAGACGTGATATTACATTGTGGCGACTAAACAAATACTAAAAGTCACGTCTTTACCAACATTTAAATAAAAAAACTGAGCACACACACACACACACACACACACACACACACACACACACACACACACACACACACCATATATGAGTGATTAAGTGACACTTAAAATACACCTAGTATGTTTATATATAGAAAATGGGCCAATACCAATAAATGAGAGTTCTATTAATACAGCAGTGCCAAGGTAGTACGTTGCCCGCCGGCCGCTTTCCCTCTCGACCGGATCCATTGTGCACAGACTATAAATACACCGGAAACAATATTGAAACGATTTAGCATTCATTAACAACTGAAGTCTACACTACTAGCTGTTTAAGTGGACAGTTTTATTTGAATAGGAAATGTACGAGTATATGAAATAAAACATTCTTTTATTTGTTTAATCTTTATTCGTAGCCCATAATAGGTAGGTTACGAAACGCGAGTTTAATGTCTACTGGCGTTCTCTACTAGGTCACACGACTAAACCCATCGCTCACAGAGCGCTGAATGGCGTGGTCTGGCTGGACACAGTTATGTACCCAGGGGAGCAGCGTGGGCGACGCAAAAACCTGGGCTCTGAGATCCCCAACCTGCATAACGTATGGATGATGGGTATGGCGTCTCAAGAAAGACCTATGTTCAGCATTGAACTGAGATAGGATGATGTAATATGATTAGATATTATTAAGCAATACAATAAAATAAAGAGGAATTCGCATACTAACGTACAATTTAATCTAACTTTATTAAACAGTAGGAGAATCATTCTGACGTTACAAAGAACAGCATATCGATTGAACAGCGCTTGGGGATGTGGAAATTAATGTATAATGATTACAAGTTAATAAGCTGGTTGAGAA